>CAUYON010004430.1:0-28470 GCA_963573935.1 Arctocebus calabarensis | reverse complement strand
CACCCCCTCCCCTTTACCCGCTTCCTCATTCCCCTGCCCCCTACCTTATATTAGCTCATTTACTGCCTTCATATTAGAATTGAGTACATTGGATTCTTGCTTCTCCATTCTTGTGATATTTTACTGAGAAGAATGTGTTCCACCTCCCTCCAGGTTAATACAAAAGATGTAAAGTCTCCATCTTTTTTAGTGGTTGAATAGTATTCCATGCTATACATATGCCACAGCTAGTTAATCATTTCCTGGGCATTTAGGTTGTTTCCACAGTTTTGCAATTGTAAATTGAGCTGTGATAAACAGTCTAGTGCAAATGTCCTTATCATAAAAGTTTTTTTCCCTCTAGATGCTTATCTAGGAGATTGCAGGATCAATAATAATACCATATATTTTGCATGGAATGTTGGATATTGCTGCTAGCATTCTCCTATACATTTCTGACAACAGGCTGTTTTTAGAGATAACATTACTGAGGTTCTGAAAGTTGAGCTCCTTACTCAAGGTCTTAGGGTTACTGCAGAGTCAGGACAAAAACCCTGGGTAATGATAAGATGTAGCCAGTGGCTCTGACAGTAAGAATCTCATCCAGGCCTCATTTAGAAGTGTGACAACTGAATGCCGGGTGGTGTCTCAGATACCACCTCACCAAGTGACTTTTAGACCATTGTCTATTAGAGGCTTATAAAACTGATTGTAATAAGTCCCAAACAACCTGCATTAAAATAAATAAATGATATGCAACAGGACATCTCAAAGTATCAACTCAAATCTCACAGTACCAACACATAAAAAATGGTAACTATATGTTAATAAGCTAAATTTACCCATTTCACGATGTATACACACATCAAACCATCGTGTTGAATGCCCTAAATATATATAATTTTAATTTGTCAATTAAAAAAAGTAACTGATTTTAAAAATTAAAAGAAATCAGAGTGTGGTTAGTGGAACTTTTATTCAATTGTGTATGTATAAAATGAAATCGTCCCTGTGAAAAGCTGAATGGCAAGGTTTGAAAGGTAGCTGTGATTTCCTCAACCTTTGCATTTTATAAATTGAGAGGCTGACAACTAAGGAGAACCCGGAGGTGGCCTGAGGTCAGGAAGCCCAGTATGGGCAAAGCCCTGAACAGAACCCAGGCACGCTTTGTTTTACCACCTGTGTGGCTGCTTCCTTTCCCCGCCTCTTCCCCTCCCTGCCTAATGCGGCACTGGGAGCTGGAAATCTCATCTCCTGTCATGTTGGACAGTGGCTTAATAGGACTTAACTTCTCCGAACAGAAATGAATCCTGTTTGTTTTGAAAGGAAGGTTAAACCTAACAGGAAACTAGATGTTAAACAGAAGTCTTGTGGGATCAGAGCAAAAATAAGCAGCTTGTTTGTGAAGCTTCTTGGGGGCACTGGGAATTCAGAACTTCAGTTGATCCTGAGAAGCAGCTGAAATTTCCTGCTCTGCTAGGCTCTAATGCAGGAGGAGGCGAAACACACCTGAGGAACTACGGATTGCAGATCACCCTGGCTAACCTTTGCTACAGAGTGGGGGGCCTAACAACCACATGTGAATCCTTTCTCCTCCTCCGCCTCTCCCTCTAAGACAAAGACACAGAGGATCTGGCGAACATCACCTGGAAGTTGTAGACAAAAAGCCCTAACCTTCCTGGAAAGCTGTGAAATTTGCCACCCTCCTACAGCCCCATATAAAAGGGGTCTCTAACTGCCTCCAGGTGCAGACACCACTTTTGCATTGCCTAGACCTGTCACCCTCTCAGCTGCAGCCTGAGCACCACTGCTTGCATGTTTCATAGAGCTCCAGCCTTTGTCAAGGGCATGTGTTGCTTGCAAGGCCCACCCTTACAGTGAAGTGAAGGGCAATGGTGAGCTAGCCCTTGGAGGGAGGGCTGGGCAGGCCGGGATGAATTATGGATGGGTTAGATTTTGCTAGTGTGGCACGCAAAGTCTTGGGACTTTTCATTTAGTGATTCTGTGTCTCAGCTTCTCATCTGCAAAATCGAGATAAAAATCCTTCATTATCTTGCCAGGCTAGCTGTGAGGATTAGTTAGGTGCAACATGAGGATGAGTAAGTGTTATATATTTTTACAACTGTTAAAATAAGAAAAGGGGGGGGGAAGCATGAGAAAGGAACAGAAAGCCCAGTGTTAGTGCTCATTAAAATCAAGTCCTAAGCATCTAAATTACATAGCATATGTTATTTTCCCAAACTGCATAAAAATCAAACTTGTATTCATGAATTTTTATATATGTATGTTATACATGTGTCTGTGTTAAATGAATAAAAGAATTTTTCCAGCTGAAAGAGCTCTCAGTGGCCAAAGCTGAACTTAAGAGCAACAGAATGAAGTTTTATATGGTAACTCAAAGTATAAAATAAATACCATGAGTCCATCATGACATGCACGATGGCGTGGACTCAAAACTAATATGCAGCCAGCAGGTGATCTAATGCATGCCCACTTAGGAGAAAAGCTCATTTCAGTTCAAGTTGGGGGGAAGGGTAATAAGGGATGGGGAGGGGTTTGGGTTTCTCTCACTAAATGGGCATGGGGTTGGGGTGTTCGCACACCTTTTATTTGTGGGACAAAACCACAAGAGGGACTCTACCTAACAAAATCAAATATTTTGGCCTGCTTGTTTGTACCCTCACAGTAACTGGAAATAAATTCTCTTTAAAAAAGGAAATCTGAATAAAATATAGCTTTAGTTAATAATAATTAGTATTTGCTTATTAATTGTGGCAAAGGTGCCACACTAATGTTAGACTTTAATAAGAGGGGGGAGAGTGTGTGTAAGGTATATGGGACCTCTCTCCACTCTCCTTGACCTTTTTCTCTAAAGCTGCGACTCTTCTGAAGTTTCAGATCAATTTCAGTGGACATATGGCATGCCCATCAAGTGACATGTGCATAGTTCCTTCAAAATATTGAGTGGACACAGTATATAAACACATCCTGGTATGGAGCAGAGAAGACGCAGGATGCCATCTGCTAAAATTTGTAAATGCCAAGGCCATGGAGAGAGGCTAATGGAATGAATGGAGTCTGGTCATGTCAGAAAGTTCCCTCCAACAATTTCTTTGCACCATCTATCTTTGCCAACTAGGTGAGTAGTCGTGCCATGAGGAGCCTGTAGGGTGCATCTTGCTTTGAACATGTTGAATCTGGGATGCTTGTGGGATAGTCAAGTGAGTAAAATCTAGCCTGTGGGTTTTCCTGCAGGTGTGGACTTGGGCATCATCAGCCTTTAAATAGTAACTGAAGCTGCAGATGATGTGGGTGCCATGTGATAGTTCTTTTGCTGACAGAATAGTTTTAATAAATGAGTCATAATGTAGTCTGTACATTATAGTTGTCTAACCAGAGTCCCAGGTGTGACGATGGATATCTGAAACTGCAGCAAATTGCATTTATCTTGTGGGCCTCAATTTCCTGATCAATCAAATGTGGATATCAAGACCCCTGGTCCTCTCTATGTTAAGGACTGGATAGGGGCATCAGAGAGCATTGTGCATGCCCCCTTGTAATCCGTATAAGAGCTCCAAAGCTTAACTCGTCAATGCTTCGCACAGTTGATGAAATTGACTTCAAAACAGAAATGTCTAAGAGCTCGTCTCTCTTAAGGCTCTGGTTTAACTGAATGTCATTGTTCTTTCTCAGATATCCAAGTTCTAAATATCACAATGTGTTTTACACTATTTGAGGAGAGTTTTGAAGACCATGGCTGTTGGCTGCTTCCTCAGGGTTGCCAAGATTGCATTTCTTGTTGTCTGTGGGGGCCTGGGTCCCCAGACAACGTTTGCCAGGATCTGCACTGAGGGTAATTGACATGATAAAAAACTCAGACTCAGTTATCTCAGGTGAATAACCAATGAGAGCCTGTGAGGGGTGGACACGGAGCCAGTAGCATTGCAGTGCAGCCAGCAAGTGCAGCCCAGGGCCATTCTCCCCTAGGCTTCTTTATTCAATCAAAAATCATAAATCAAGTTGACAGCATAATGCATACACTTAATCTGAGTTATTCAAAGCAAGGTACCTCACATAATCATTAACAATCAGAAGAAAGGAAGCAAAGGAAGACAAATCCTGCAGGCACACCGTGTCATTACAACTTAGACTTTACAAATTAGGGACAAACTTGCCTAACTCGTGTCAATGATTTCTATCGATCCCTGGGTAGGACTCAGGCGGTGGTAATCTTTGGTTGGTAGGCCTTCTGTTCTCAGCCATCAGGTTAAAAATAGGGCTGTCTGTGACCCAGGAAAGAGGAGGGGGGAACGGGATCTTGGACTGTGGTCAGCAGGACCCCCAGAGTTCTAGCCCTGAGCCTGCCAGGTGCCCGACGTCCTGTGTAGACCACCAGGCTACTGCTGGCCTTGAGGGGTTTGAGAAGCTTGGCCTTTGTACAACAAGCCCTCCAGAAATGCCTTCCTTAACCGACGGCAAGCCTGATTCCCAGAGTTGAATCTTAGTACCTTTCAAGAGAAACGTAGAATCCATTTTTCCTGTGCACTTATGTTTCTTGTGACAAGTAGGTTTTCTGTTTGTGACACTCACAATAAGCCCTTTACTAGAAGTCCTCGTCTGTTTTATTGGCATGATATTGTGGCAGAACATGGAAATGATGGAAAAACCAATGCAATTCTCACTGCAGAAGTCAAAAGAACTTTTTCAAAATGAGAGCTGAGAAGTCAACTAAGACAAAGAATATCTTCAATTTGGGCAATAATCAAGGAAATAAAGCAGCCTGGATTATCCTGTGTTGCGGATTCCTCACCTTCCTTCACACTCAGCTCAGCGTACAGAGCAGGGCAATCTCTGTGCTCGACCCACACCCCTCTCCAGGGGGGAACGAGACTGTCTCCAGGCCATGGAGTTCTTTCTGCTATTAACCTTTTCAAGTTTCCAGCTCTGGAAGTAAGGGCTCTTCTCAGAGACTTCATTATGAAACAGTGCAGTCTTTGACCTATTCACATTAAGTATTTTCTTCCTCTTGCCTGAAGCCCATGGACTGCCCTGCCACCTAGCAAGTTCCACCAAAGATTATGGAGAAAACAGTGGGTATATCTGTAATGAAAAGTGAGACTTTCCCTCCTTCTCTGTAACAGGCATTGTCCCTTCTCAGTTAATAACCACCTGGGCTGGCTCGCCTTCCCAGTGGCTTTGGCAGCATTAAACTCTCTCTGAAGCATGTTTAGAGCAGCCCCCACATGGTAATGATAATCTGCCTTTTGAAACTTCTTTTGATATACATATTTTTTTAAAAAAGAATATTAGGAGATTGAAAGTGAACAACATGGAATTAAATTCAAAGGTAGATCTTTTGTGATAAAATGTAGGGTTTTCAGTGCAGGGAAATATTGATTATGACATGTCTCTGGTAGGGAAGAAAGATCGATCAGCTTTATAGTGAGCGAGGAGCTGAGATCCTGAGGAGGCAATTTCTCAATTCATCTAAAGGGAGTGTGTGATGCAGTGGGAAGGAATAATTTTGGTGAAAACTCTACCTAGTAGGATTACATTCTAGTATGTTATCACTCGTCATCATCACCATCTTTGCCACTTTCAAATAATTTTGAATGACAGATGATTTCAACCCTCGATCTTGATCAACACAGTACCAACTTGTGTTTGAATCCCACACCTGCCACGGAGGAGCTTTGTGGGTGGTAACATCATTGAGGCAAATTATCTTCATTACATGGAAATATTTAATCTATCTTTCATACAGCTGTTGAGAAGACAAAATATGAACTATCTATGAGGAAGCTCCTTATGAAGCAATGCACAAATACGTTACATTGTTACATTGTCATTTGACTTTCAGACATGACAGGACAATATTTGTAAGTGTCCAAAGATGACGCAATTAAAGTCATGCTCGAATCAGTTGTGATCTGAATGATCTGTGTGCACAAGAGTCTCCCTACATGCAAGATGGTCAGTTCAGTGTCGTTATGTAGATGCTGGGTGATGGGGAAACCAAGAGACAGGGGAAAGATTCTGAACGAGAGAGCTTAGCAACTGGGAGCACATGACTGAAAGGGTGAAAGACTCTTCTCTGTGGCTCACCATAGCTCTCCCAGCATAGTGCCAGGGAGGGCTGGCGGGAGAAATTCCCAAGGGCTCAACTCGCCCCTCCCTGCTTCTAGTTAGTTGCTTTCACCACCTTTCCACCTACCTGTTTTGGGTTGCATTGTGTTCTTCACTCTCCAAAGGTGCTGAAGTTCCAACCCCCGGTTCTTACGTAGGAGACTTTATTCTGAAATAGATAATATAGAATGCAGATAGATTACCCAGAACGTACATAAGCAAAGATGAGGCCATTAGCAAAGATGAGCAAAGATGGGTCCAAACGTAGTATGACTGGTATCCTTAGAGAAAGGGGAAATGTAGAGATGGGGACAGACGCTGCAGAGGGAAGCTGACGTGGGGACACAGGAGGACTGTCACCTACAAGCCAGTGAGCAAACGAGGCTCCAACAGCTACATGAAAGGATGACAAGGATTCCCTCTCACTGTCCTCAGAGGAATCAACCTGCATCAACATCTTGATTTAGATTTCTATTAACAGTTTCAGAGCTGTGAGATAATACATTTCTGTTGTTGAAACCACCCAGTTTGTGGCACTTAGAGTAGCCCCAGGAAAGGAATCCATCACCCTTTATGTGAGAGGCAAGTATTACCGAATTACTCGTGTACACCCTTCATGAGCAATTGGCGTCTATCGGAATGTAAACCGCACAGGAGCAAGGAGCTTGTTTGTCACCATCACCTCACCACACTTACGACAGTGCCTGGGAAGTAGCAGGTGCGCCGTAACTTTCGCTGATTGAATTGTCACTGTTGGGCCCCACAGGGTGAGCGACTGTAAAAGTGACCGAGTCCCGGTCCAACTGAAGCAAAAGGGGCCCATGTTGTTAATTGTGATATTATCCCATCTTCACGATAATCACAGATTTGCTCTGGAAAATTAACTCCAATCAATACCTAAAACATCCCCCAACAATATTAGCGGATAGACTATGCTCTGATCTTCAAAGTATATCTGTTAATTAGGATGGCCTTACTGTTGTTCTCATATAATCAAAGTCGGATTATAAATATTTAAAAGATAACTGGCATGTAAAATGGATACTAAGCACTTATATTTAGCAATTATGTCATTTTTCTAGCGAGGATTTCTAAGATCCATCTGAATTATTCTGGTGAGGTTATATACTAGTTTTCTCCTGCTTGCTGTAAGAAACTACAAAAATATTTAGTAGTTTAAGACAATATGAATTTATTCTCTTAAAGTTATGGAGGTTAGAAGTCTGAAATGGTCTCACTGGGCTAAAAGTCAAGGTATCATATAATGACTGTGTTTCCCCGGGTTGACTGAGGGGAGAATCTGTTTTCTTGCCTTCTATAGCTGGTGGCCTGATTCTGTCTTCAAAACCAGCAGTGGCCATTCAAGTCCTTCTCATGTTGTCATTTCTCTGGTTCTGACATTTTTGCTGCTTCTAACCCATTTAAGGGGAATTGTAATTATTTGGGGTCCACCTGGATAATGCAGTATAATCTCTTTATTTTAAATTCAGATGAGTACTAATATCCCTTGTCATGTATCATAACCTAGTCACGATTCCAGCGATTAGGGTGTGGAAATCTTGGTGGAGGGCATTTTTTCCGTTTATAATAGTCATAGAGACAGCTAGCATCATTGCCTTATTCTGCCCACAAGGAGTTCCCTATGTTAGTTCTTTCTGTATCCGTTACTGTTAGGTGTCAGACGGCAGTCTCACGCCCCGATGACATCACACTGAAATCTTGGGGTTGCTTGATAAGATTGAAGCCCGAATATGTTTCACAATAGATCAAATTACAACTTTTCACAAAAACCTATTTGATGGAATATTAACAATTACTATATAAAAAAAAAGCGTTTCATGGTCGAATCACACTGGGAATATGTAAGATTAAGCAACATTTATTTCTTTGCATTTTTTAAATGCCTTTATAAATGTGGTTCTTCAGGAGGGATGTCATGATATGCAGGGTCTCCCAAACTTATAAGGCTACAGAAAGGTTGGCACTGCAGAACATGTTGTGGGGCTAATGACTTGCACAACATGCTCTGAGACATTCTGGTGTAAAAGTATCATAAGCGCTAAAATTAGAAGCCTCTCTAGGCTTGAGGAAACACAGGGAATCGGCTTCTGGATCTCTCTACATTCTATTACACTGGGAGCACCTAAGACAAATGAATCATTATTTGTGGACTGAAAACAATTTTGCTGCTTGGAGAACTTCACAGCAGGCGGTTGTAGGAAGCTACATATCCCCTTAACTTGTTCAAATGGAATTGAATATCTGCTCCCTCCCTATTTCTAATCTACAGGGTTTTCAAAGAAATGATTATGTTAAAATGAGGTCATTAGAGTGGGCTCTAATGCAATTTGACTGATGTAGTCATAAGAGAGAGGGTTAAGACCCAGACAGAGAGGGAAGCCCTTTTGGAGACTTGTTCCTACACCTCCCTTGCTTGCATATGTGGTCCGCATCACATCGCCCTTTCCTCTGAGACTGGTCAGGAAGGTAACCTGTACCATCTCTCTCCTCCTTGCTTCCTTCCCAGCGGGTGAATGTCATCTCATTGTTTCATGGTTACAGAGAGAATGGCTCCCCGCCACACACCCTGTCGGATATAGTTTATAGTCCCACGGGTCCCACCTTCACCCCCACTCCAGTCAGCCCACGTGCCTCTGAGAACACAGTGGGGTTTACTTCTGCTGCCTTTCCTATTCTCACAGGCATCCTTCTGCCTAGAACACTCTCCCGCCCCCTTCTACCTGTACAGGTCTTCACACCTTTTAAGATCTGACTCCCGTGTCCCTGCTTTCCCCGTGTTTTCTAATCCATGCTGATTGTGCAGCTTGCTTACCACAGCACTCGTGTGCTGCCGTGAAATGCTGCTTTGGTCAATGAAAGCAAAACTTGCACCCCTCAGGTTATCATAGGAAAGAGGATGAGCTGGTAGAAAAGACCGGATCCCTGAAAATCACCTTCTTCTTGGGATTAGTATCAAAATGCCATTTCTGCAGTCATATTGGCCTATCCTTAAAATTCTGACCCCGATGTAAAAAGATGACTCCTCATATAAATATATTCTAAAATTCCTACAGAACCCTGATAAAATTTTTTTTTTTTCTATTTTACTGACAGATAAGAGATCAAAATATAGTTGATTCCTCAGGAATGTAGACCAGGTATGCAAGCATAGGGTGCTAGGGGAAATCACATACATCTAAGGCCTTCTCTGCCAGCTCCTGGCAGTGATTTTTATAGGGGATATCCTGCTTTGATTCATATTACTGAGGTTAGTCACCTCAGAGTGTAGATCAAGGGTGAGAGGCTGGATTCCTTTTCCTACCCTCCCTCATAACTTTGAAGACCTGTCTCCATTTACATGGTGGGCACCATGAATGATTTCTCCTTTCAGGTAGCACATATTCTGTGCCTTCTGAGACACAGCATAGCACTTGCAAAACCACACAAGGATGAAACTACCACACAATGACCATAAGTGTCATTAGACACGACTCTCCAGCAATGGACATTGGAGGTTTGTTCTGTTTTATGCATGAGATTGGATTGCATGGATTCTGATATCAAGGCAATTTGACTGTGACAGTTGTCACTTCATTCATTGTTGGAACTGATTCAGGTACACCATGTATCAGTTTCCTATTGCTGCTATAGAAATTTGTCACAAATTGAGTGGCTCAAAACAACACACATTTATTATAGAGTTCTGTAGGTCAGAAATCTAAAAAGGATCAGCAGAGCTGTGTTCCTCCTGAAGGCTCCAGGGGAGAATGCAATCCTTGCCTTTTCTAATATTATAAAGCTAATGCTGCCAACATTCCTTGGCTTGTGGCCCATCATCTGTCCTCAAAGCCAGTGGGGTAGCATCTTTCAGTCTGTCTACGCTTCTGTTGCTTTTTCTCTCTATGCTTTTATTACCACCACCTTTCGTTGACTCTGACCCTCCTCTTGTGAAGACATTGGGCCCATCAAGATAATCCAAGACAATCTTCCCATTTTAAAATCTTTAATGGAATCACATCTGTATTCACAGATTCCAGGGATTAAAGCATGGTCTGTTATTCTCACTACCAGAGGGAAAGTGAAGAGACAGGTGGATGGCCTCTTCTGACCTCAGCTAAGCACTTCAAAGAGGATGACTTTCCAGAAAAGTAAATAGTTTTTATCTTTTTTATAACCAAAGTTGTAGAAGTAGTTGAGCATCTCTATCATGATCTCAAATTATAATCTGTTGCTTTATATAAATATGTGTGTATGAATGGATATGTTTATGTAAGAAATATGTATTTCTTTTCCACCAAACTGCATTTCTCTGGAGAAAACATATTGTACGTTCCTGATAATATATTATAAAATTAAAATTAATTTAGCAAAAGTCTAAAAGAATTCAGTAGAGAGAGAAGACTTCCCAACCATTTCTTTTAACCACAGTTGACTGGGATCTGATGAAAAAATGAAGAATTTGAACTGTGAAGAATATTTATTGTGTTGAGAGACAGATGTACCAGCTGGTGTTTGGGGAGGCTGATGAGAGTGTAGGTACTTCAGAATAGCTTTTAAATTTGAAGTATGTGAGAAGGTATTTTTAATTTTTTTTTTTAATGAGCACATTTACTCTAGGGAATATTATTTGCAGGATCTTACAGCTCCACTCTGAACTGCAGAATAAATGAAACAGAAGTTAAATGATGATTACAAAACAGCGTGGCAGGATTTAAACCTGCCGATTAAAGATGAAAAGTTTTGCCCAAGTCTATCCGGTGCCATACATGAAAGACACTGCAAAGTGAGTGATACTGTTTAGAAAGTGCTTGTTCTGGATAAGAATTTTGATTTTCACTTAGTAAACAGAATAATTAGTAAATATTAAGGAAATGTGCCATGAAGTTTCTTGCTACATAATATTCACTTGGCATAAAGTTAGGTAGAAGTAAAAGCTTATCAGCATTACCATGCATGATTTTAAAATTAGGCAGTGTTATTTGATCTCACCCAATCAAACTGAATTGATAGCTTGTCTGAGTCACAAAATCTACCTATGTTAATTGCAATAAAATTTATTGGCATTAGATCTTGGGACTTGAGGGTGGCTTTATCTCCACCCAAGCAAGGGAGGGAGAAAGGAGGGTCTATGCTTTGAGTATGGTTTAACTTGGTCTCCAGAAACCTTGTTTATGTTCTTTTACATCTGTTTATAGTTCAATGATGTGCCTTGTAGAAGCCTGGACTGATATGAAAAAAGGTCCCCGAGACTCTGGGGCCACAAAGATTTGGGGTAGAAATCTGGCTTTTCACATGCCTCTTGGAATTCAAAGAAATAACTCATGCAAAATCTATTGTGATTATTTCCTAAGACAGTTCAGCCAAGCAAGTTCTCAGTGCAGACTGATGATTATTATTATTGACATTGAATGTATTTCCTTAGCATCTTAAACACACCTAACCTCTAAGGGTAAGATAAAACTCAGGGTGAAGGGATGGAAAACAATATTCCAGGCAAATTGAAATCAGAAAGTGTGGTATTAGTGAGCAGGGTACTACATAGAGGCAGCTTGTGGAAGGTTGGAAGGGTCCCTGGCTGGGATCCCCTTCCTTCTTCACCTTTTTTTCATAAAGCCTCTGTTTGGGGGGAAGGATACCTGTAGCAGACCGTATAGTTTAAGGAAGAAGTGAGAGCTAAGCTCGGAACACTCTGTAATTATAAGAAACACTGGTAGCATCTCGGTAATATAACACCTTAGTGATAAGTGCATGGGGAAGGGATTCTGAGCTCCTTAACACGAGAGCTGGCGAGATGAGAACATCAGTAATTGGCAGCCTATACACCTGTGGTATAAACAGCCATGGGATTATGTCTATAAGTAGCCACAGGAGCAGTGAGTTGGGGAGTGGGCATGCTATTCCTTCATGGATTTGCTCACTCTGATTCTTTTGCTTCTACTCCCAGGTGTCTGCCCAACGTCTCTTTAAGATGACTGCTAAGATTTACTCTCCTGTTAAGACTGGTTCTATCCCTCGAAGACTGTTTCTCTCTCTCTCCCTTCTGCTAAGGTGAATAGCCCTCAGGCACCTAAAGGTAATTGTTCCCGAGCAAGGTAGCACAGCAGTCCACATCCACATCTGGACAATAGATAAGCCAGGCCGGAGACCTGGCCAGTCCCAGCCCCGACAGATATCAGCTGACTGCTGGGCCAACACAGACCATCTGGAGCTAAACCTGAGTTCTGGGAAGTGGAGCACATAACCACCTGGGTGATGGACTTTTTCTTAGATACCCAATGCAGTTGAAAGATGTAACAAATAATTGTCCAACTTAAAATATAAAATATGGTGACTTTCATTATGAGAGGGATCAAGGGTACTATATGTTTCCTATGGGAAGCTGGAATAAATACTCCACAAATTAGCTTTTGGAGGCCCATCTTCTCCAGTGATAGGGCATGTAGCACCATGTGAGTCTGAGCCATTTCACTTTGGTCAATCTCTGCTCTGTTTTGGATCCTGCAATGAAAATATGCAGAACCCATTTTTACGATTGAGACAGAAATCCAGAACAAAAATAGAATCCAGAGTTTGCTGTTTCATCTTACCCCTAGATGAGTTTTAAAAATATTATTATTATTTTTTCCCCTGAAAGCCTCATGGTAGCTCTACAATCTTTTTGTCCATGGAAACACATTGAAGTATGGTGAGACTAGAATGTGAACCATTTAAAATCATTTTTTAAATCAATGCCATTACTTTATTTAGTCATTAATTAGACATCCAATCCATATCCACTGAGCATCTTCCCTATGTGGTCTCTGTTCTAGGCGTGATGAAGACAAGATGCAATAGAAGCATTTCTTTTCCTGCTCTCTCAGTCCTGCTCCATCTGTATCTCTTTTTCTATATCCTTCTCTCCTTGACATCTGGGATGTTGAAAGAGCCCACAGCCCAGTCCTTGGACCTCTTATCTTATTCATTTCTACTCATTTCCAGGTCAGGAGTTAGCTTTTTTGTTTTTAATAAATGGTCATACAGTAAGTATTTTAGACTTTTGCAAGGCACGCAGTCTGTGCCACAGATTATTCAAGTTTGCCATTGTAGCACAAAAGCAAACATGAACAATACAGAAATGAATGCACAAGTTCTAACACAACTTTTTAATAAAAACAGGAAGGTGCCCCGGTTTGACTATAAGCCATAATTTGGGGATCCTGATCTAAGCAGTCTCGGTCTTGTGCTTTAATGCCATGTAAATTCTAAGAAGCCATAAATGCCTACTACAAGCTCCAGCTGTGTCTATCCAGTTGCCTAGTGGGTATCTCTGCTTGGATATTTACAGGACTCTCAAACCCAACATATCCAAGACAGAATTTCTGATTCCCTCCTCCCTTTACAAACCTGATCTCTCCCCAGCATTCTTGACCTAAGTAAATGGCGATCTCTGTCCCATCCAGTTGTGCAAGCCTGAAATCATGGAGTCTCCTTTGATTCCGGCCTTTTCTAATATCCCTTCATCATTCTCAGCAACACCATTGATGTTACCTTTAAAATACATCCTGGATTTGACATTTTTCATAGTCTGCTCTCTGGCCTCTCTACTTAGTATGTAATCCTCTCTCGCCTGGACTCCAATAGCTTCTTAACAGCTCTTCTCCCTTCCACTTATAACCTAATCCCCACCCAGTAAAAAATCTATAAGGGTTTCCCATATCTCCTGGCATAAAGCCTAACATCTGTGTCATGGTCCTCAAAGCCCTACCTGGTCTTCTCCTGACCTCTCCTCTTCCTGATTTTCTGCTAGTCCTCTCACTTCTCACACTCTTTCATACTGGCCTTACTGTGTCTCCAACCCTGTCTTAGCACCATTGCATTGTTTTTCCTGGGAAGCTCCTTCCTTCGGGTAATCACATGTATCTCTCTACCAGTTCCTCAGCAAGGTCTTCCCTGTCCACCCACCCTGAATAGAATAGTACCCTTCTCATTTTCTCTCCCTTTACTCTACTGTAGATTGCTTAAGAGCCACAGTGCCATGACCTGATGCAGTGTTGCGTACATATTTATTTATATTCACCTGTTCTACCAGAAGGCAAGCTTTGCAAATGAGGAACATTATCATTTTGTTACTGTGATGCTGGTGTTTCTAGCACAGAATGTGGCACTCAGCAGGTACTCAGTAACTGCCTATTGTCTGAATAAAATAAACGAATGAATGAGGAAAGAGAGATACACTTCTTTTTCTTATAAAGCTTACTGTCCAGTAGGGTGATTCAGAGTAGTACATGATCCAATAGAGTGGTAAGACCCTTGATTAAAATAGGACAGGGACTCTGGGGCTCTATTCTGCCACTAGAGTTTGGTTACCAGAACAATCTTCTCTGAGAAAGTGAGATATTAATGAAGACCCTTAATGATAAATGGAACTTAATCACCTCATTCAAAGCATGGCCTTCTGAATGTGTTGGGGTCAAGAGAAGCTAGGGAGGCTAAGCCAACTGAGAGGCTGAATGTGATTTTTTGCATTGCCTCGCTTTTACTTGAATTAATATTTAGTATCTGCATTTTTGTGAATTTTAAGCTAAGTAAATTGTTTAATTGACTCATAATTTGTTAAGTGTGATCATTGGGTTGTAATTGTCCCTGCAGAGACAGAAGCTATGAAATTGGTGACATTTATAGTGGCCAGAACTTTCTGGTGGTAACCTACTGGGCCCGTCTCTCCTATCCAGGAAGGCCCTGAGGCTGTGCCTCGAGATATAACTCCCTTAATTGTTTGCAGTCACCTGAATAAATGTATTGTCCTAGAGAGGTTCAATCATCTTGGATTGTCAGGGCAACGTTTTAATAACAGAGGAAAAAAAAGCCTAAAAGTAAGAAAAAAGAAACAAGATTAATAACATTAAGTCCTCATTCATTTCCCCCTGCTTTGCCAGAAATAAAATTTCATCACACTTTTCACTTACAAAATTCATACGCCAAAATTTTCTTTTAGTTTAAATGTGCCAGTGCTTTTAGCATGTCCACATTTTCATTTTAAGTTCTGTGAAACCAGTGGGAGTAGGAATTATCCCCATTTTACTTGGGATAAATTGTTTTCCTTTCTCTTGGTGATGGTATCCCTGCTTTAAAACTCAAAAAGAATTAATTAATGAGACACCTATTGCACATTGACAAAACATTGCATAACAGGGTCTTAAGTAGGGCTGTAATCATAATAATGCATTTCCCACAGTAGACAGTAATTTCAGGAACTGTTCAAGACAGGTATTCACTGCCAGAATAGCAATCCCATGCTGCTCACATCACATGCATCATCAGAGGACTGTAAATTACATGAAGCCATTACATTCCACTTCTGACCTGCTAAAAGGATATGGAAAACATTTCGTATTCTGTATCTTTCTTTCAGACAATTGATGTCAACTTACATGTCAGTGAAATGGATCCCAAACTAATCTCTAAAGAAAGTAAATTATGGGGTATAGAATTTGGAAGGGAGTATAGGTCTAATGAAAACTAAACTAATGAAAAATAAACTGTAAACTAATGAAAAATGAACTATTTTGGAAATAATGTTTTTTTCTAATAATTTCATATGTTAATTTAAAAACATACTCCACAGATTTTAGATCATTTAAAAACATACCACCCCACTCATTTATGATCATTGTTATGGACTGAAATGTTTCCCCTCAAAATTGACAAGTTGAAGCCCTAACTCCCATGTGATTGTACTTGGAGATAGGATCTTTTAAGAGGTAATTAAGGTTAAATGAGGTCATTAGGGCAGAGCTCTAACCTACAGAACTGGCGTCCTTATAAGAAGAGTAAGACACAGCAGAGTGCTCTCTCTCTTTCTCTAACAGGTAAAGATACAGCCAGAAGGCAGCTATCTGCAAGCCAGAAAGAGAGGCCATGCTGAAAATAAATGCTACCTGAACTTCCAGCCTCCAGAACTGGGAATAAATATATTTCTGGTGTGGTTAAGCCACCCAGCTGGGGTATTTTCCTGTGGCAGCTTGAGCAGACTAATCAAATCATACTAAGAATACAGACCACATGAAGAATGAGTCTTACCCTCCAGGATCCTTACATCATAGACCTAATATGCTTAAAATACTTCCAGAGTCATATGTATATTTGTTGAGCACTGATGTTAGGTGTGAAAGGTCAGGTGACTTAATGGTTACTGGTTCTAAGCTGATGGAATAAATAAACTGGGCAAACAGGTGTAGCAGGAAATGTGCCAAGGTTACTGAAGCATAGCACATTCCAAAGAAGGAACGAGTCAGCCCTGGTGAGTGGAGGAGACCCTGAGTTTAACAAGATTTTCCCTTTAATGCTAATTCTCCAATTTTATGTTAAGTGGGAGTTGGAATATTTATGTTTTTTCTTCGAAAAGGGTTGATGATTTCTGGAATTGGGAACCCTTCCCTTTCTATCCTTGTAAGACAATATCTGGGGATTACCATTGTACTTATAAACTGCCAGAGCACTGGTGAGTGTCACTTTTTTCTATGCTAATGAGGGTCAGTCATTTAGGGACATGGTTACTCCAACTGTGGGCATGCTCCAAAGACCCTCTATGGAGGCTTCGATCATATATCCAGTATGTTGTTTTTCTGTTTCTTTCTGGTTGGTCAGTCTTTGCCTTGGAGACCCCCATTTGTAGATAAAACATCAGGTAAGTCCTTGGGAACTTCTTTGCCATACCATGTATTTTTTCATGGGAGCCCCTTCCTGGACAATTTGTTCCTCCTGGTAGGCAAATCATCTCCTAGCATCATCTGTTTTTAACGGACATCCCTTGACAAAACATCTGTTCTGCTTCCTCCTTATCTCTACCTACCACTAAGACATGGTAGAATTCTTCTACACATCTTACTTCAAATAATTAGAAATTAAATACCTGGATGCTGTCTTTTGAATTTTATGAGATATATCTAATTGGTGGACACACAGGACATAGGCAAGATGACCTATTGTTTTTATTGCTGGGACTAAGAGGTTTTTGGGATATGGGACTTTCAGTGCTAAAACCAGGGATATGCTAGATACTCTGGTACAAGCTGGACAAGGCCTGTGCTTGCATTGTCATAGCCATCAGAATCATGGCCACTGTGCTAGTAGGTCCAATTAGTGCCTTTCCAGGGTTGAGTAATCACAGCAGTAATTTTAACAGAGCTATTTGAATACAAAAAATTGATAACTAGATCTAAGCTATGGTTGACCAGGAAATGAACTATAAAGGAAAAAAAACCCTAAAGAATATGAATATATAATGCAATATTATGTAATATATATAAATTCCCCTATGGGAGGGGAAGATTCCCCTATATATATGTAGTCCCCCCACCATAGGACTTGTGAGTAGAAGGAAGCTGTTGGGATTATTAAAATGTAGTTATTAAGATGTTGAGAGGGCTGGGACCCAGACTCTCGAGAAGGGATTGTTGTCTGGCTGGTTGGTGCTGGCTCTGTGGGAGGCCAAGGAGGCTGGTTGTGCATGTTGAAGTGCTAAAAATGGCAAAATGGAACAAATGGCCACTGCTGGGGTGAAAGAGCATTGTTTGAGTGATGCTAGTAGGAGCAAAGATCAAAGTGGAAGAACAGTGTTCCTTTTCATTCTCAAGACTTACAGTCACTTTCTAGCTCCCCTTTGCAGGAACCCAACAGGGATCAGCCATCAGAGCAGACTTTGATCTACAGCATCGCAGTTCAGCATCACAGAATGGGCTATAGGACATTTGGTTAGTAGTTGAGATACTAGCTTAGTAACTGGTTGAAAAGTGGGTATTGAAACACAAGAAAGGTGTTCAAAAGGTGCTGGATAGTAACAGATATGCCAAAAGTTCACGACAAAGTGATAATCTGTCATAAAGCCTGTCTAAGAGATGAGGAGGGCTCAGGCACACTTAGACATTCTTCCAAAACTGCTCTTTAAAGTGCTACAGGGCGGTTGGAAACTAAAGGGACACAGCAGCAGGATGTGTCAGCTAGAAACAAAAGAGGAGGCACAAATTTAAAAGCTCAGTATTACTGAGGCCATTATGCACAGTAACAGCCTGTTTATTTCAACAACTATTAAAAGTAACAAGGAGGGCAACACCTGTGGCTCAGTGAGTAGGGTGCCGGCCCCAAATACCGAGGGTGGCAGGTTCGAACCCAGTCTCAGCCAAACTACAAAATAGGCATTGTGGCAGGCACCTGTAGTCCCAGCTACTCAGGAGGATGAGGAAAGAGAATCGCCTAACCCTAAGAGCTGGATGCTGTGAGCTGTGATGCCACCTCACTCTACTGAGGGTGACAAAGTAAAAAAAAAAAAATTCAACTCTAAAAGTAACAAGGAGGGTAGAAAGGAACTATAGTTTTGCCACGTATCATGCTAAGTTCTCTATGAGTCATTTAATCATTAGGACTGGGGCCATGATGGAGCCATCCCATTTTACAATAGAGGAAACAAAATCATAAGGAAGTGAATTACATGATCTGAGTCATGTCATTAAGTCATTTTTAGAATAAGAATTTGAATTCTGGTTTGTCTGGCTTAATCTATAGTAGTAATTGATGCTTATAATAGTGGTCTTGAAGTAGTAACAAAGCTATGACTCCATCACCTTTCGTATTTCTCTCACTCACGTGGAAGGGAGGAAGATTGGGAGGCAACAAGGGCAAAAATGGACCCAATCAGGAGGAGAAAGAAAAACTTCACTATCCACGGAACATAGGAGGTTCCCTTTTATCTTCTTGCCTCCAGGTCCACAGGTATGAGACCCCTGACTGGAGAGATGAGATGAAATGGCATGAATCTAGTAGCCCAGGGGGAAGCAACTTTATTAGAAACAATTTTTGAGGAGGGGGGAGAGTATAAATTGTCTTATATTTTGCTCTTGTTTTAACTCAATAGATCAGGTAAGGATCTAGTTTTGGGCTGAGTTAATCTGTCACAAAGGAGGCAGAAGCCCCTACACTAAGAAAAGATTAGAATGAGCTCTGAAGAGTTGGCTTTAGAGATTGGATTCGACCCCAAAAATCTCTAGGCTCAAGTTAAAGATGAATTTTAAGTTTCTGCATTGGCCAGTCCAGTCCACTAGGTACGTTTCTCAGTCAGTTTTTTTGCTTACCTGACAGAACACCATATACTAGATAATCTATAAGCAATATAACTTCTATTTGGCTAACAGCTCTGCAGCCTGGGAAGTCCAAGAACATGGCACCACCATCTGCTCAGCATCTGGTGAGGGCTTTCTTGCTACATCACACTATGATGGAAGGATAAGACAGCAAATGCATGAAAAGAGAGAATACCCCTTTTAAAGACATAAAATCTCCAAATGTAGGTAAAACCCTCGTGGCCTAATCACCTCCAAAGGCCCAACTTCCTACTACTTGTACAATGGAAATTAAATTTCAACATGGGTTTTGGAAGACATTTAAATTTTAGCATTTCACTCTGGATCCCCCAAGACTCATGTTCTTCTCACATACAAAATACATTCATTCCATCCCAGTAGTCCAAAAAGTCTGATCTTATTCTGGCACTAACTCAAAAGTTCAAAGTTCAAAGTCTCATGCAAATCACATATGGATGGGACTCAAGGCATGATTATTTCTGAGGCAAATTCTCAACCAACTGTGAAATCAAAACAATTTATCTACTTCTAAAATATAATGGTGGAACAGCATAGAATAGACATTCCCACTCCAAAAAGGAGAAGTAGGCAAGAAAAGAGGGATAACTGGTCCCACATAAGCCCAAAACTCAAGAGGATGAACAACATTAAAATTTGAAATTCCAGAGTAATTGTCCTTGACTCTAAGTCCCACAGTGTAGGCACACTGGGTGGAGGCTGGCCTCCAAGGGATCAGGGATTCTTGGTTGCATGGATTTGCTGGGCTAAGTCCATTCAGCAGCACTAATGGGTTGGAGTCTTCTCCTTGAAGCTCTTCCAAGCTTGTACTGAAAGCTGGTGATCCTCCAGTTCTGGGGTGTCTGAGATGGACTTCCCATTGCTCCATGAGGCATTGCACTAGTGGGGACTCTGTATGGAAGCTGTGATCTCAGTAGGGGCTCTATGCAGTGACTCTGGCCCTGCCACAGGTCTCTTTCTTGACTCCTGGAATGTCTTCAACATCCTTCAAAATCTAGGGGGAAGCATTCATGCCCCCACAGCTCTTATGCTCTGTGTGCTTGTAGAATTAGCAAAACATAGACATTGCAAAGATTTACTATTTCTTTCTTCAAAGTGGTGGGTTCAAGCCACTTGAATCATGGCTAGGACAGTTGAGGAGCTCTTAGCTGGAATACGAAGAGCAGAGTCCTTGAATCCTCTTCCTTCCTTCCTTCTTTCCTTCCTGCCTTCCTTTTTTCTTTCTTTCTTTCTTTCTTTCTTTCTTTCTTTCTTTCTTTCTTTCTTTCTTTCTTTCTTTCTTTCTTTCTTTCTTTCTTTCTTTCTTTCTTTCTTTCTTTCTTTTTCTTTCTTAAGACATGGCCTTGCTCTGGTACTCAGGCTAGTCTCAAACTCTGAGGCTACAGAAATCCTCTTGCCTCAGGCTACCTTGACTATCTGAGATTACAAGCATATTCCACCATGCTAGGTGTAAGGAGCAGAGTTTTGAGGCATCCCTGGGCAGTGAGCCAACGCAGGGCACTGTGAGGTTCTTTCTCTAAAACCACTCTGCCCTCCTAGAGCTCTGGGTCTGTGTTGGAAGGGGCGGCCTTGATGATTGTTGAGGTTTTTCTCCCCCTAGTGAATAGTATCTGGCTTTCTTATAGCATACCAATCTCTTTAGCAAGAGATTTGCTTTCCTAAGCATACCTTTTCATTTTACATAGTTAGGCTATAATTCTTTTTGTTCTGCTTCTCTTTCAATTATAAATCCTTTCTTCAAGTCATTTTCTACCTTTCTCATCTCACTGTTTGCAGATAAAAGTAGAGACTTACCAATGTGTTGCTGCTTAGATATTTCTTCCACAAGATATCCTAGTTTATCACTCTTAACTTCTGCATTCCACCAAGCTCTTGGGTGTGAACACAATTCAGCCATGTTCTTTGCATGTGTACAACAAAGATGCTCTTCACTCCCGATTCCTCATATCTGAGACCTTATCAGAATGGTCTGTGCTGTCACATTTCTACCAATGCTCTGATCATGGTCACTTAGATTTGGACTCTTTCTGCAGCTCTTTCCTCTTTGAACCCAAGGAAATCACTCTTAATATTCCATTATTGGCAACATAAGCTTTTTCCAGCCTGCTACACTGAACTTTTCCAGTCTCTGCCTATTACTCAGAACCAAAGCTATTTGCACGCTTTCAAGTCTTTGTCAGAGCAAAAACCCTACGTCTCAGTCCTAATGTTTTCTTAGTCTGTTTTCTACTGTTATAACAGAATACCACTGACTGGTTAATTTATAAATAACAAAAGCATATTAAGCCTGTGATTCTAGAGGCTGAGAAGTCCAAGAACATGGGACTGGCATTTACTCAACACCTGCTTAGCTTCTTGCCATATCATAACATGATAGGAGGGCAGGAGAATGTGATATGAGAAAAAGAGAATCCAATCACCCCCTCCCTACATTTTAAAGGCACTAAACCAACTCACAAGGGTGTCCTTATGGCTGAATCACCTCTTAAAAGCCCCATCTGTTATGATAACAATTAAATTTTTGACATGAGTTTTAGAGAGGGCATTAAAAGCCATAGCAACAGAAAACTCCCTCTAGAATTGAGAAAGACATTTTTTAAATTAAATCATAGCTGTGTACATTAATGCAATCATGGGGGTACAGTGTGCTGGTGTTATATGCAATTTGAAATGTTTTCATCAAACTGGTTAACATAGCCTTCACAGCATTTTCTTAGTTATTGTGTTAAGACGTTTATATTTTACACCTAGTAAATTTCACATGTACTCTTGTAAGTTGCACCATAGGTGTGATCCCACCAATTACTATCTCTCCACCCTCCCCTCCCTTCCCTCTCCCCTTAGCCCCTCTTCATGAGCTATAATTGGGTTATAGCTTTCATATGAAAGCTATAAATTGGTTTCATAGTAAGACTGAGTACATTGGATATTTTTTCTTCCATTCTTGAGATACTTTGCTAAGAATATGTTCCAGCTCCATCCATGTAAACATGTAAGAGGTCAAGTCTCCATCTTTCTTTAAGGCTGCCTAATATTCCATGGTGTACATATACCATAATTTATTGATCCATTCATGGGTTGATGGGCACTTGGGCTTCTTCCATGACTTAGCAATTATGAATTGGGCTGCAATAAACATTCTGGTACATGTATCTTTGTTATAATGTGATTTTTGGTCTTCTGGATATATACCTAGTAGAGGAATTGTAGGATCGAATGGCAGGTCTATTTTTAGATCTCTAGGTATTCTCTAAACATCTTTCCAAAAGGAATGTATTAGTTTACATTCCCACCAGCAATGTAGAAGTGTTCCCTTTACTCTTCCTCCATGCCAACATCTTTGGTTTTGGGATATTGTGATGTGGGCTAATCTTACTGGACTTAGGTGATATCTCAAAGATGTTTTGATTTGCATTTCTCTGATGATTAAGGATGATGAGCAGTTTTTCATGAAGTTTCTTTTCAAGTCCCTTGCCCACCCTGAGATGGGATCACTTATTCTTTTCTTGCTAATATGTATGAGTTCTCTGTGGATTCTGGTTATTAAACCTTTGTCAGAGACATAACCTGCAAATATCTTCTCCCATTTGGAGGGATGTCGGCTTGCTTTACTTACTGTGTTCTTGGTTGGGCAGAAGCTTTTTAGGTTGATCAGGTCCTGGTAGTGTATTTTAGATGTTGCTTCAATTGCCTGGGGATTGTATATCTGGAGAACACTAGGGATTCTACTACAAAACTCTTAGAAGTGATCAAGGAATACAGAAGAGTCTCAGGTTACAAAATCAGCACTCATAAATCTGTAGCCTTTATATATACCAACAATAGTCAAGCTGTAGAAATATTCAAGGACTCTACTCCATTCACAGTAGTGCCAAAGAAGATGAAATATTTGGGAGTTTACCTAACAAAGAATGTGAAAGATCTCTATAAAGAGAAATATGAAACTCTAAGAAAAGAAATAGCTGAAGATGTTAAGAAATGGAAAAACATACCATGCTCATGGCTTGGAAGAATTAACGTTGTTAAAATGTTCATACTACCCTAAGCAATATACAGTTTTAATGCAATCCCTATGAAAGCTCCACTGTCATACTTTAAAGAGCATGAAAAATTAATACTTTATTTTATACAGAATTAGAAAAAAACCTTAAATAGCCAAGACATTACTCAGAAATAAAAACAAAGCAGGAGAAATTATGTTACCAGACCTCAGACTATACTACAAATCGATAGCGATCAAAACAACATGGTACTGGCACAAAAATAGAGAGGTCAGTGTATGGAACAGAATAGAAAACCAGGAGATAACCCAGTCACTTACTGTTATTTCATCTTTCACAAGTCAATTAAAAACATTCAGTGGGGAAAAGAGTCCCTATTTAACAAAAGGTGCTCAGTGAACTGGCTGATGACCTGTAGAAGACTGAAACTGGATCCACACCTCTTACCATTAACTAAGATAGACTCTCACTAGATTAAGATTTAAACTTAGGACATGAAACTATAAAAAATACTAGAAGTGCAGGGAAAACTCTTGAAAAAATTGGCCTGGTTGAATATTTCATGAGGAGAAAGACATTTTGCTGGAGTTCCTAGGAGCTTAAGTGTGGTTCCAGATCCTGAAGGACATTCGGATTCAGAATAGAAGAATTAACCACTTTGCTTGTGGATTCCATGTAAGAAAGCAGAAAAGGATGAAACATACTTGTGAATTATCTTGCAGCCTTATATTTGGGTTATTAAATAAGATGTAGTTAGAAGAAAATCCATGATAGATCATATGTAAGACCACAAAACAATTTTAATAGACTTAAAAGATTAGAATCATATCAGCTGTCTTTCCAACTACAAAGGTATAAAACTAAAATCAGTAATGTAGGAAATTTCGGAAAGCATATAAATTTGTGGATATTAAACAACTTGCTCCCAAGCAACCAATGGGTCAAAAAAGGAAATAAAAGGGAAATTAAAAAAATATCTGAAGGCAAAGGAAAGTGGAAACAGAATATACTAAAACTTATGGGAAGCAGGCTCGGCGCCTGTAATACAGTGGTTATGGTGCTAGCTACATACACTGAGGCTCAAACAAGGCCTGGGCCAGGTAAACACCAATGATGACAATTGCAACATAAGATAGCCGGACATTGTGGTGGGCACCTGTAGTCCCAGCTACTTGGGAGGCTAAGGCAAGAGAATTGCTTAAGCCCAAGAGTTTGAGGTTGCTGTGAGCTGTGACACCACAGCACCCTCCCGAGGGCAATATGGTAAAACTGTCTCAAACAACAACAACAACAAAAAAATAACTTATGAGAAACAGAAAAAAAAATTCTAGAGGGAAGATTATAACAATAAACATCTACATCAAAAAAGAAAATAGATACCAAATAAACAACCTAAAATTGTGCCCTCAGGAATTAGAAAAAGAAGAAGAAACTAAGTATAAAGTTAAAAGAAAGAAAATAATAAAGGCAAGAGGGGAAATAAATGTAATAGAGACTATATAATGATAGAAAAGTTCAACAAAAGAAAAGTTAGTTTTTTGAAGAGATAAAAAATTTAACAAATCTTTAGCTGAACTAAAGGAAAAAAGGACCCAAATAAGTATAAAATAAATAATGAAAGAAGAAACATTATAACTGATACCACAAAAATAGAGATGATCATAAGAAGAGACTGCTATAGTTATATACCAGCAAATTGAATGACCTAGAAGAAATGGATAAATTCCTAGACACAATTATGTACCAACACTAAAACATAAAGAAAAGAAATACAAACAGATTATTAATGAGTAAGGAGAGTGAATTAGTAAGAAGAAGTCTTATATCAAAGAAAAGCCCAGGACTTGGTGGATTCACTACTAAACTCTACCAAATATTTAAAAAACTGATATCAGTCCTCAAAATCTTCCATAAAAATTGAGGTAAGGTAGTAATTCCAAACTGATTCTATGAGAACAACATTGCCCTGATTTCAAAGCCAGACGAAGATAAGAAACAAAAGTTCTAGGCCAACATCCCTCATGAACACAGATGTAATAGTCCTTAACCAGGTAGTAGCAAACCAAACTCAACAGCATATTAAAAGCATCAATTACCACGAAAAAGTGAGATTTATTCCTAGGATGAAAGGATAGTTCAACATATGCAAATCCATAAATGTGATACACTACTTTAACATAATTAAGGGTAAAAACTATACAATCATTTCATAGAGGCAGAAAAGGAATTCAATGAAACTCAACATCATTTCGTGATAATAACTCTTAAATTAGGTATAGAAGTAATGTTAATCACCACACTAAGGGCCATGAACGAGTCCATACCAACACCATATGCAACAGTAAAAAGTGGAAAGTTTTCTTTCTAAGATTAAGAGCAAGACAAAGTTGCCCACTCTAACTATTTCTATTTGACACACTACTGGGAATCCCAACTGGAACAATTACTCAAAAGAAAGAAATAAAAGGCAAACAGCCAGGCATAAAAAGAAAAATACCTCATGATATCACTGATATGTAGATTATAAAAAAGTCTATCTATCCTCAGTGAGATGGTAGTTTTCAGAGGCTGGGGATGGGGAAGATTGGGGAGATGTCTGTCAAAGGATAAAAATTTTCAGTGTAGACAAGAGGAATAAGTTCAAGAGATCCATCGTACATCACAGTGATTATAGTTAATAATAATGTATTGCATATTTGAAAACTATTAAGTAGATTTTAGGTGTTCTCATCACAAAATATTATAAGGATATGAGCAAATGCAGATGTAAAATAGTTTGAGTTAGCCATTCCATAATGTACACGTATATCAAATATCCCACTGTATACCATAAATATGTATAATTTTTACTTGTAGTTAAAAAGTTTAAAAAAGAGAGATATTATTAAGGAAATGTACATAAAGATCAAAAAAAGATTAAAAATTATGAATGTGGAATATTTTAATTGCCAATGTTGTGGGATAATGAACAAAGATACCTGTTTGCATGGGCAGGGGACACTGATTAACCCCTGCTATATTATTTCCTATGTGATGCCCTTGACCTCTCTTTATTTGCTAATTCAATTCTTTCCATCAATGTTCCTGATGTGCCTGGTAGACAGTTTAGTTCAGAAGGAGATTTTATACAAACCTGTCATTTTATCTGCCTTTCCTCTTTGGAGTTGGCCTGTCCACTGGGATCGATTGTTGTCTCATTTCATGTAGAATACCATCACAAAGCACCACAGTCTGGGTGTCTTATAAACTATAGGAATTTATTTCTCACAGTTCTGAAGACTGGAAGTTCAAATTCAAGATGCTGGCAGTTTCAGTGTCTGGAGCACTTACCTTCACAGACAGGAGGTAGGAGCTACATCCCTTGGGTCTCTTTATTAAGAGCTCTGATTTCAGTGCTCATGGGGGCTGCACTCTCATGAACTAATCACCTTCTACAGACCTTACCTCCTTATACCATCACTTTGGGGGGGGGCAGAATTTTAACACATACATTTTGAGAGGACACAGGCATTTAGTCTGTCATGAATGTTCTCTATCATTCGCTGCTCTAGTGATGGACCCCTTTATTGTCTTAAAGTAAAACCTTTTTCCAGGTTTTACTTTAAGACAATAATCTAAAATTACACTAGGGATAATACAAAGGGAAAAAATAAAAGAAATATTTTCTTTGCCTTTTGTGAACAATGTGCATAATTACAATTTTTGAAATCTCAGCTTGGCCTACATAAGTTTTTACTTTTTTTTTTTAATCTTTTTTTTTAATTGTTGGGGTTCTGAGGCTCTGAGGAGGGGGCGCCGGGATGAAAACACACACACACACACAGGGTAATGGACTCAGTCAGGCTGAGACTTCACTTTATTTTGACAACACTTTATTTTTCTTCCAGACTTTTATACTCTCACAGGGAAGAAGGTCATTTACTTCTTGGGAACTACTGTGCTGGTTATCTCTAGTTCTGGCTGTCTGGACTTCTAGCTCCCTGTTCTGGCTCTTGCCAGTAAAAAGCGGGGGGAGTCCCCCGCGGCTTCCCACATCTCCCCCTCCCTTATTTATTTTAATAGACGCTTAAGTGCACCTGTCTTAGGTTGTCCTCCTGCTAACAGATCTAGCTTACCCATCATTGGATACCTCCAGTTTATCAAGAGGGTCCTGTCTTAGGTTGCGTAGACTGTCGGGAGGATCTTACCCGTCATTGGCCGCCACTTAGCATTAGACAGTGTAAGAGGGAGGCTCCACTCTATTCCGCAACTTCAATCTCAATATCTCTTGAGCATTTAATCTTAGCAAGAAGCACAGGGAGCGTACCGTGCAGGGCAGCATGGCCAGTACTATAATCGAAACAATGACATCTACAGCTAGTCCCGTGAGTACATGCCAAATAGTATAAAGAGGAGAGGAAACATGATGTTTAAACTGGTCAAATAACTCACTAGCTGCTTTTGCAGGATCAAAGGATAAATGTTGAGTCGCTAACTGTGTTATTTCTGAATGCAATCTGTTCAAATCGAGAGAATTCTTATTTTAGGGGGAAAGAGTAGAACAAGGAGTTCAAGATGTAACTGACTGTGAATAATCAAGTGAGATAACTCACTACCTTCGGACCCGCCATGTGTAATTAGGCATGCATGGTTTAATCTTTGAGACAAGCATATACTACTGGCAGGATCAACCAGGTGTCCAAATTTACAGCTCCTTCTTCTGAGAACCATGGACACGCATGCTCTACAAAATGTAAAAACTGATCTGATCTTGGTTAACTTTAGTGCCTCATGAAGCATTTGCTTTAACAGATGAATAGAGAGTGAACCCGCTCCCATCTTTGAATTTTAAATATCCCACCGCACTCACTGAACTAAGGATGCTTCTCCCAAGGGTCGGCCAGTCTTCACGGTGGTCCCTCGTGTTCCCCTGTACCTCAGGTCCCTTCATGGTCACCAGATTGACAGACCCGTCGCCCACTAGCGAGGTTCTGAGGAGGGGGCGCCGGGATAAAAACACACACACACACACACACACACACACGGTAATGGACTCAGTCAGGCTGAGACTTCACTTTATTTTGACAACACTATTTTTCCTCCAGACTTTTTTTTTTTTTATAATTTTATTGAATCATAATTCTGTACATTGGTGCAATCATAGGGCACGATTCATATACATTCAGAAATGTTTCGATCGTACTGTTACAGATAGCCTTCATGGCATTTTCTTGATCACTATATAAAGACAT
>CAUYON010004429.1:0-69508 GCA_963573935.1 Arctocebus calabarensis | reverse complement strand
CTTATAAGGGTACAAGTGAAAATTACTAAATGTAGAATATAAATGTCTTCATATAGTGATTAAAAGGCCATGAAGGCTATGTTAAATAGTTCAATGAAAATATTTCAGATTATATATAAAGTCAGCACATTGTGCCCCATGATTGCACCAATGTACACAATTATTATTTAATAAAAATTTAAAAAAAAAAAAGAAAAGGTATGGTGATGAAGGTTTGCATTATCAAGATATTAAAATATATTGTAAAGCTACAAAAGTTAAAATAGTGTGGGACTGGCAGTCCTAGATTTGACAGAAAAGTCAATAAAACAATTTAGGTAGCCCTGAAAAATCCCCTCCTGTAGATGAGAGTTTAGCATACAATAAGAAAAGCATTATAAATACATAAGAGATGAGCTATTCCAGAAAAGATGCCAGAAAAATGGATATTGCAGAAAAAATTATTTCTTCACTTGAAAATATACAGCAATGTAATTCTAAATGAAAGAAAGAATTAAGAGCAAAAAATGAAACCCTAAAAACAAGAATAAACTGCAGGTGATTTCAGGAAGTCCAACCTCCACAAGGCAGGGACCATGTCCGCATCTCACTGTTATTTCTCTGCTTGGCACAGCTCCTGGCACAAAGGACTTCAGCGCATATATGTTTACTAACTGACATAAATGCCATGGGAGAAAAGAAAAAATTCAATTATAAAATAAAATGTATGCACATATATGATAAAAATTATAAAGCAAATAGAAAACTAGGAAAGCCTATCAAAAATATGATCAAGGGTTAACAGACATTTGCAAATGAAAGAAAATTTTGTTTGTTTGTTTATTGAGACAGAGTCCCACTCTTGTCACCCTTGGTAGAGTGCTGTGGCATCACAGCTCACAGCTCAAACTCTTGGGCTCAACCAATCCTCTTGCCTCAGCCTCTCTAGTAACTGGGACTCTAGGCACCTGCCCCAACTCCTATCTATTTTTAGACCCCTGGCTAAGGTTTGGCTGTTGCACAGCACTAGTCTCAAACTCTGGAACTCAAGCAATCCACCCACCTCAGCTTCCCCAAGTCCTGGGATTACACGTGTGAGCCACTGCTCCCAGCCAAAAGAAAATTTTAGAATGTTTTATAAAGGAGGAAAGGTACATAAAGGAAGGAAAAATATAAAGCAGAAAAGTAAAAATGGCAACAAACATTTGAAAAATTACTCAAATTCATATGTAATCTAAAAGCACCATTTAACACTATTAAATCGGAAAATATTTATGGAGTGTTGAAGAAGAGCAACAATAAGAATGCCACCACACAGCTATCAGAATGGCCAAAGCCCAGAACACTGCCGGCACCAAAAGCTGCCAAGGATGGGGAGAAAGGGAACATTCACTACTGCTGGTGCGGACGCAAAGGGGTAGGGCCGTTTTAGAAGACAGTCGGGCAACTTCTTATAAAACTAAACACACTCTCACCATATGATCCGGCAATTGTGTTCCTTGATATTTACCCAAAGAAGCGGAAGACTTGTCCAAACCAAAACCTAAACATTCTAAAGTTTACAGAAACTTCATTTATAATAGCCAAAACCTGGAAGCAATCAAGATCCCATTCAGGAGATGAATAGATAAATGAACTGCGGTACATGCAGACAATGGAATATTATTCAGCAATAAAAACAAAGGAGCTCCTCAAGCCATGGAAGGCATGGAGGATACTGAAATGCCTACTATGCGACATTCTGGAAAAGGCAAAACTGCAGAGACTGTGAAAGACAGTGTGGAAAGGGGGCTGACCAGGCAGAGCACAAGGATTTTTAGGGCAGCAGAGTTACTCTGTACTACAGAGTGGTACAGAGTAACTCTACAGTGGTCTACGCTCATTTGTTGGCACTCACAGAATGAACAACACCAAGTGTAAAAGCATAACTGTAATGCAAATAATAGACTCCGGGTAATAATGAGGTGTCTGTGCAAGTTCATCAGTTGTAACAAATGCACCCTGTTGGCGAGGGATGTTGATACTGGGCGAGGAGGTTCATGTGGCAGGACAGGGAGTATATGGAAAATGTATACTTTCAACTCAAATTGGTATGAACCTAAAACTGCTCTAAACAAGGCCAGGCATGGTGGCTCACACCTGTAATCCTAGCACTCTGGGAAACCGAGGCGGGTGGATTGCCCAAGCTCACAGGTTCGAGACCAGCCTGAGCCAGAGCAAGACCTTACGTCTAAAAATAGCCAGCCTGTATTCCCAGCTACTTGTGAGGCTGAGGCAAGAGAATTACTTAAGCCCAAGAGTCTGAGGTTGCTGTGAGCTGTGACGTCACAACACTCTACTGAGGGTGACAGACAAAGTGCGACTCTGTCTCAAAATAAAAGAACCTGAAAAAAAATGGTAATGTTTTATGCCATAGTTCTCCCTCTGGTTATGTGAGTAAATAATCCAAGATATAATAAAACACATTATTCAAGAAGGTCACATAAGTTTCATAACCATTAAAACCAAAGGCTAATGACATGGGGAAATGCTCACAACATGTTTAATAACAATAGATGGTTATAAAAATGTGCACACAGTATGAGAAAATAGGCAAAAGACAGGCAGACAAACAGAAATACAATAAAGGGGGAAAAAAGACTGGAAAGAAAGATGCTAAAATACTGAGAGGGTAATCTGTGAATACTGAGATCATAGATGACTTTCATTTTTGTTACATTTTTAATATATTCCAAATGTTCTCTAACAAGCACTAAATTACATTGCAATTCACTATGTCCGATCATCACAACCACAAGGACCACCCCCATTATTGGGGTTATATGCATAACAGCGACTAGGATAGTACAATCTCTACTTCCACCTAAATTTTCTCTCTCTTTTTCAGGTCATAAGGCACGTATGTTTTTTTCCCCATAAAGAGGTAAAAATGCTGCTTTCACAAACACTAAAAAAGCTTAAGACAATGTGGTTTCCTACACGTTAACAACGTTTAAAGGCAGTACTGTTGATAGCTATCTCACGACCTGAAGTACCCAACCCCAGGACTGCTCGGTACCGTGAGGATGGCTAATGCCTACACGATTCAGAACCTGCTGCAAAGACGTTGGTGTGTGAGGCATGCTGAGGTCTTGAGCACAACCCAATGCCTTTGTTAGCCAAGGACATTGAATGTAAATTAAGTGCATTTTTTTTCCCCTAATGATCAAGGATCAGGAGAGGAGTCTTAAAGGATATTCTGCAAGGGAAAAGGAAGATGAGAGAAAGGAGGAGAGTGTGCGTGAGGCTTTGATGTCTAGAGTACTGGGCGCTCCGGTACTCCGTTTGTCAGCTGGGTACTGGCCACTGGCCACACAAGCCTTCTCAAGGCCAGAGCAGCTGTGAAGTGCACCACGGAGTCATTCTCAAACCTAAAAGAGACTTTCATATTTTTCGCATAAAGCTTCAAAGAATCTCTAAGATCAAATGCTATACCCGTCAAAATATTAACAATTCTCACTAAATTCTTTCTCTGCTCTTACTCTTCTAAAAGGGCATCATCCCAAGGAACCCAGCTTTTCTGGGATGTTAGAAGTGTTAACTAGCCATAGGGCTATCCACCCAGAAGGGAAACCAGTAATCTTGAGTGCCTGAATAATCCCATGGGATAAGTCAGAGGGATCATAAGAAAAGATAAAGGTATGGCATGAAGTCGTTCATGCTTTTATCTTAACACTGTGGGAGGCTGAGGATGGAGAATCCTTTGAGCTTAGGAATTCAAGACCAACCTGAGCAAGAGCAAGACCCCATCTCTGCTAAAAATAGAAAAAATTAGCCAGGTGCCTATAGTCCAAGCTCTCTGGGAGGCTGAGGCAAGAGGATCACTTGAACCCAGGAGTTTGAGCTTGCAGTGAGCTTGGCTGATGCCATAGCACTCTAACCTGGGTAACAGAATGAGACTCTGTCAAAAGAGAAAGAGAGAGTGAGAATAAAAGGTAAAGGTAGAAAATGAGAACAAAATACTATCTGAATATAACACAAAAGCTAAACATCATATCCACACTAAAACTTCTTCTACATGAATGTTTAGAGCAGCATTACCTTAATAACAAAAAAGTGGAAGCAACTCATATGTACATAAACAGATGAATGATTAACAAAATGGTGTATCCATATAATCAAATATTTTTCATCCATGTAAAAAAACAAAGTACCAATGCATGCTGTAATACGGATGAAATGAGAAAACATTATGCTAAGTGAACACAGAAGATGCCATACTGTATAATTCCATTTATATGAAATGTGATTATTATGACATTATAATAATGTAATAATTTAATAAGAATGCATTATTAGACAAATCCATAGATACAGAAAGCAGATTAGGGACGATCAGGGTCTGTAGGATTATGGATGGGTAATGATGCTAATGGATAGAGTTTCTTTGGCGGGGGTGGTAGTGATAATATTCTAAAATGAGAATTAAAATGAGGGCAACAGTCACACGACTCTGTGAACATACTAAAAAACACCAAATTGTATACTTCCAAAGTATAAATTTTATATGTGCATTAGATCTCAATAAAACTGTTATTTAAAAAATAAACTGTTTTGATACCACTCTCCTCTACAATAGCTTTCTCGGTTTTTCTATTTCATTCCAAAGATAACCATCAGAATAAGTTTCCAAATAATGCCATTAAGTAACTTTTACGGCCAAGAACCCACCACCCCACACCTTACACAATATAAAAAATCAAATCAAAATGATTTAATAAAAATCAAATTTAACAAATTAAATAACCAAAATGGACAAGGACCTAATTGTAAGCATCAAAACTATAAAACTCTTCTTACCAGAAAACATAGGGATAAATTTTCATGGACTTTGACTTGGCAATGGATTCTTAGATATGACACTAATAGTTCAATTGGAAAAATAAAAAATAAATAATTGGAGCTCACCAAAATTTAAAACTTTTATACATGAAAAGTCATAATCAAGAAAATAAGAAGATAGACCAAAGAATGAGACAAAATATTTGCAAATCACATGACTTTTAAGGATCTAGTATTAAGACTACATAAAGAGCTCTAACAATTCAACAACAAAAAGATAAACACAATTTAAAAATGGGCAAAACACTTGAATAGATATTTTCCCAAAAATGAAATACAAATGGCTAATAAACATATGAAAAGATGCTCAACATCATTAGTCCTTAAAGAAATGCAAATCAAAACCACAAGGAGATACTACCCCATAGTTGCTAACTGACTGTAATCAAAAAATAAAAATAAAAAATACCAGTGTTGGCGGGGATATGAAGAAACTGGAACTTTTATACATTGCTGGCAATAAAGAGAAATGGGGTGCAGTTGCTGTGGAAAACAGTTTGATGGTTCCTCAAAAAGTTAACATAGAATTACTGTATGGCCAAGCAATTCTAATCTTAGGTATATAACCAAGAGAACTGAAATCAAACAAACAAAACTGAGTTTGAAACTGAGTTCAAACAAAACTTGTACCTGGTATTCACAGCAGCATTATTACAGCCAGAGGAAGAGACAACTAAAGGTCCGTCATACAGTGACTGTTCAACAAAATGCGGTCTGTTCATACAGGGGACTATTACTCATCTGTGAAAAGGGATGGGGTGCTGATGAACCAACAGCACAGATGAACCTTGAAAAAAGTAATGCTGGGTGAGAGAAGCCAGGCATGAAAGGCTACATTAGGGTTTATTTTACATGAAATATCCAGAATAAACAAATTCAGAGAAAGAGAAATCAGAACAGGGGCTGAGAGCAAGGGAGAAAAGAGATGTCTGCTTAATTGGTATGAAATTTCTTTTAGGCATGAGGAAAACGTTCTGGAATTAGATAGTGGTGGTGCTTTCACAAAACTGTGAACATACCAAAAGATGCAGAATTGTACACTTCAAAATAGCTAAAATGGTGAATTTGTTTTATATGACTTTTGCCTTAATAATTATTTTTAAGAAAGAAACCACCACGGTTCCTTAACACCTAGACTTTGAAAACCCCTCTTCAATTATTCCTGCCCTTGTCTTTCCCGATTTTTCAATTCACTTTTAATCCTATCCTGATTTAGCACACCAGTCTCTTGCTATACCCCTTAGATAAGAACACAATTTGCTAATTCCAAACTCCATTTCTTCAGATGCCACCCTCCACCTAGAACAGTGGTTCCCACTAATGCCATGGCCCTTTAATACAGTTCCCGTGGGTCGCGAACCGCTGACCTAGAATATCCCCTTTACTTCTCTACTCTGGAATAAATGACTCAGAATAAAAGGGCTAGGATCCAAACTCAGGCCACTACTTAATAGGTGTTTTACCTTGGGTAAGTCAGCTAGCTTCTCTAAGTCTCATTGCTCTATATGTAAAAAGGGCAGTCAAAATTCAATGAACAAACATATTAAAAATATATTTTATATCAAATAATATTATATCATTAAAGTTGTACTTTATAGCAGAGTAATTTCTTCCAGGTCCACCATATAGGAAATAATACGGAAGTTCTCTATGCAAACAATAAAGTCCTGCATAAAGTGATAACATTGTCTATGGCAGTGTTTTCTAAGCTTCAGGAATTTTCACGTCACCGACATGCCAAGAGTCTCGCTACCTGTACAATTGTCACTTATTATTTATAATCAACTCTTCCATATTACTTTAGTGGGTTTATTTTAAAATAGAAACTTTACATCACCACCACGACATCGTTGGTTTGATATTACAACTGTCCGCACATCTGTTAAAAATAAAGACACTGCTATTATAATAGAAAATGTGCACCCGGATGCCACACAAAGTAAGTCACCTGCTGTGCCACCACTGGTGGCAGGCGTGGGAAACCACTGGTCCCTGCCAATTGCCTTCATAAAGACCTGAAAAATTTCTCTACCCTGCCCTTTCATCATAAGGTTTGATTTACACTCCACCCTTTGGCACGCGTGGCTTTCACTGTTCTCAATATTTTCACATCTGTGTTTTCGACTCCTGAGCTAAAATGGTAAAATACCAAAAAGGCAAGGAGCTTGACTTATTTCTTTATTCCCTCCCATGGGCCCAACTATAACACAATACACATTTGCTAAATGGATAAAAATTTGGACAAATGAAAAGTGCTTACTAACCGCTTATATCTCATTTCTAAAGATAGAGTAAAATTCACCCTAGTGTATACACAGCCACATCAACAGCCTAATACACGTACCAGTTGGGGAGAAAGATGGTTTATTAAAATAAGACCAGTGCCTGGCATATTGCAGGTTCTCAGCAGATTTTGTGAAATAGATGTTGAGCGAGTGGGATGATGATTTAGCTGGGCCGGCCTTCTCAGACAGACCACCGGCAGAAGGTGATGTGAACGAGAGAGGTGACGAGTCGGCGTGGGAAGGCTCGTGCCTGCCTAGGCGTGAACATCAAAGCTTTATCAAGGCCTGGTCCACACCACCCAACCCAGGGCTCTGGTCAGAGCTTCTTTCCACCAGCCCCAGAGCCGCTCTCCCCTAATGAGGCACCCAGTCCTCAGCTCGATACTCTCCGGGTTAGAAGGAAATCCCTATAATACAGGAGAGCCTTTCAGTGTCCACAGTGCATTTCGGCCATGAGTCTCAAAGCACTGACAAAAGAAGCTGCGAGTGAAATTACTGATTGAATACATCCAGACCCAGAGCAATCCTTGTGTCAATGTTGACAGACCAGCTCTTTATCATCCAGCTCCAGGAGGGCAAACGTAAAGAAAACCACCAGAGATGTGGAGAGAAAAAGAATGTTTGCACCTACAGGACCGTGGAGCCTCAGACTCATAAAATAATAATAAATATTGATAATAACAGTAATTGTTTTTAATCCTAAAGGTGTATACCTCTTTACAGTCTACAAAGTGCTACTCAAATTTCATTACTCATATGATCCTTATCCTAACCCCACCAGAGATACAATTTGCCCCAATTTTACAAAGGAAGAAACTAAGGTTCTAAGGGCATCTTAATCCCAAGTTTTCTGACTCAAAATCCAATGCCCTTTTCATCTCAAAGTCATTTTGTTAAGCCATTTTTCTTCCTTGTGCTGAAAGACAGAAGATAGTAAATAAATGTTGAATGTAAAAGGATTCTTAAACACCTTCTATACCAACATCATAACGATGTTTAAAGCAGCATTACAAAGTCTTCCTTAAGTGAGCACTCTATGGAATCCCTACCCCCTCCTTGGGCCCAGACAACCTTCTTCTTCTGGCTTAACAGCACCCAAAAGAGCCCACACTGACACAACCCATTAGATTCTTAACCCCACTATCCTAGTGTCAGTTTCAAAACAATGAAACTTACCCCAAGTTCTCTCTTCTCACCATAATTCTCATCAAAAGACCTCTATCTGACCTCCCCAACCCATCTAATCATTTTACCTCCCTTACTTACTCTTGGATGATCTATATTCATAAATGAGATCAAGAAAAGAACTGGAATTCCTAATCAAATTATTCTATCTTTTTAATGTTTGTGTCCCTTTTTTGTGTATTTTGCATCAGTGATAAACCAGACAGGGACAGGTATGCTTGCTTTCCTGCATTGTTCCATTTAGATCTCTGTTTATAATCTATACACACACACAAATACATACGCTCTACCCAACACTGGCTTTTCACGAGCTATCCAGTGCCCCCAAGATGAGGATTATCTATGACAGCCCCACAGACCCTCGATGAGAGAGAACAGAGCATCCTCTTCTCTCAGTTAATTACCATTTCTTGCCTGTGCATTTGATTTCAATAAAGGCTCTCTAATTACTTCAAATATCACCGCGCCTCCCTCCTTCCCGCTCTCCTGTGCCCCTTTCTCTTTGAGAGTCTGAGACTGATGAACTCAAACACCAGCAAGCCTCAGGCATATGCCGCGCGAGCAAAGACTTCTCAAAGTTAATAAGCCAGGAGAGTCAATAAACCAGACTTCCCAAAGTTAATAAACCCAGAAAACACAATTATTACTACTTTTACTATTATTAAAATATTGCCATGATTACTGTTGTTGTTATTCTCCGCCTCATCGGCAGCTACCCGGAGACCCTCCCCCGTGCTCCACCTCCCCTGCCCCTCCCGGTGGCAGTAATATTGTGTGAGTAATCCCAGAGGGGCTCCCCAGCCCTGCCCTGTTGGAGGAAGCAATATTGGAGCCCGTGCAGCCCCCAGTCCCTCCAGGCCCAGCTTTGCCCTTTTATATTACACACTGTTCAGTCAAATCCATCACCAGCCTCCCAGATCTTTCTAATAGGCTGGAGGAGGCTGAGTGGAAATGGTGATTAAAGGAGCTGGCGAGGGAGAGGAGGGGCAGCGGGTGATGAGACGGGAGGGAAGTATTTGAGTTTGGATGTGCCAGAGCTGTCAGTGAGCCTGATTTCCATGTGATGGCTTCTAAGGATGGATACTGATACGCACCCCCTAGACAAGGCATGGTGCTCTCAGGATCTGCTAAGAATATCTACAAAACAGGTGATATTAACCACGACTGCTATCCAGGCTCCCAGCAAATGTGTTCCTCTCTTCCCACTGTTTTCCTTTGGAAGGAATCACTCCAGCCACAGAAGCAATAGGGCTTTTAGAATTGCTTACTGGAATTAAACAAGTGGGGAAAGACTCACTTATGGTTTCATCTTGGCCAACTTCTTGTTTTATTTATGGAGAAACTGCAGCCCAACAAAGCAGAGTGGCCACTAGTTAAGAGATCTGGACCCCTGGCCTTTGGCTCTCCAATACAACTTCTCTCTGCAAGTGACTGCACCCTTTGCTTCTCCAGCTCCTCCCAGGCCCTTTTCATCCTGTTTCCTCTCCACACTGCTGGTATCCAATCTCTAAATCGAACTCAACTACTTCCCCCAAAGAGGCTCAGTTCCCTATGTTTCTATTTCAGTTATCAGTATGCCTATACCTACCCCAGCAGTTCTCAAATGGGAGAGATTTTGTCCCCCCAGAGGAGATCTGGCAATGTCTAGAGACATTCTTGATTGCTGTGACAGAGGTCGCTACTGGCATAAGGTGGGTGGAGGCCAGGGAAGCTGCCGGGCACCCTACCACGCTCAGAGTGGCACTCCCTACCTGCAAAGAATGATCTGGCTTAAAATGTCAACAGTGTTGAGAGAGATATCCACACTGGTTCAACAACCCACTTACCCTCATCTAGAGACCAGGGTAGAGGTGGGCTTGGTAGCTTTTGGACTAACTCTCTACCCTTTCACATCATCCAGAGCCAACTGCAGGCCCAACCATTTTTCAAAGGACAACCAGGTATGGAAGCCCCAGGTCATCCTGGCCCCAACAAAGGCAAGCCTGACCTCAGAAAGACAGCCACTGAACAGTGACTATGACCCTTGCAGGATCAGCCAGGAGGCAAGGGCAGGGTTGCTGCTAAGTCCTGGAGCTGAACCCCAAACTACAAATCCTAGCCCAGAACCCACCCAAAAAAGATACCAAACACTACAGTAGCCGTCCCTCCATGGCTATGAACACACTGCACTTAGGAATCACCTCCTCGCTGACAGTCTCCAGTTTCATTCCCTCCTGAACTCCAACACCAAGGAGAGATGCTGAAGCGGGTTTGTAGAACCCACTCTGGACACACCTTCCACCCTGCCAGGAAGGGGCAGCCTCACACACTGCTCTCAGCCCGGGTTCAGTCCCTTTTCAAGAAGGTGGCTGCTGCCAGCAGGACGCTTCAGAAGGAGTCAAGTGTAATTAAAAGCTGTGAAAGCAGCATTGTCTCAGTTGTAAATCCTTCTCACTACGAGGCCTTTGCTGGGGAATTCTCAAAGGTGAGAGGCCAAAGCTGTGTAGCCACCACCTCCATTTAGAGAGCCCAACAAGGGTGTTTAATGGAAATTGCCTTTAGGGTTGAGATTGGGAGAAATGAAAGAGTGATGAAAGTGGGAGGAGGGAGAAGGAAAAGAACATGAGACACGAACTGAAAGAAAGAAAAACTCATTAACAAAAGACACCAAGCTGCACCCTTGTTTAGCTCTTTCTCACTATTTCCCACAGACACCTCTAGCCAAGCATGTGCTTCGTGATGAGTGTTGGGCACAAAGTGAACACTCATTCAGATTTCAGCTCTGGCAACAACCTGTCAGCTGTGACATAAACAGGTCTCAGGCGTGTATGTGTGTTCTGTTGCTGCACATGAAAGCAGCCCCATAGACCTACATCCCCAGGGTGGTAAGTTAACCAGCATGTTCAGGTGAGCCTCATACAAACCCCGGGAGTGACCTCCCAGTTATACCTGTGTGGCTCTCCAGCCTCCCTGCACATCTGTCCCAGGACCTGGCTAGAAAGCCAGCAGAGGCTGAGATAAGTGACACACCAGACAGTGCTGCACCTGTGCCCAGGAAGGCTGGCACCTGTCAGAGGCTCAGCAGCACGCCTGGGACTCAGGGAGCAGGGCCAGCAGCGGGACTCAGCCCCACGCCATTCAGTCATATTCACAGAGATACAACTAGAATAAAACACGAAGCAAACCTCCATTCTCCAGTGAGTTAGGCATTTTCCTGAAATGCATGTCTTCACTCTTTCAGGTCTCTTGTCTTACTTATTTCAAGCTGTTACCCCACATGGAAAGAACATGGCTTCCAGAGACAATTCTGGCTCCCACTGTAATTATTGGGGAAAGGAAGCAATCATCTCTTTGGGGCAGAATCTCAAAATATAAAGTGATGTTCATGACTGCACAGTGGACACCAGGCTATACCTCGCCCCACAGAGAGAGAGGGGCTGAGCTGAGGACTGTAGAGTCCCTCTGCCAGAGAGACGTGCAAAGGACTGAAAGACCTGGCTTGATCTCCAAGCAAAACTGGGCCTCTCTCTCCCCAAAACATGTCAACAACCTGAAAGCCACTCTTTGAAGGGCAACCAGCATGATGTGGCCCTCAAAGGGTAATTCATACATTAAGTATGAATTCGAATTCGAATACATTAATGAAATCGAATATTCCCACTAAATGGGGAGAGAGTACAAAACAATGTAGTTGAAGGCAGTAAGTGCTCACAGGCAAAAAAAATAGTCATAGGGTGATACAGGTGGGTGGGGAGGGGGAGGGAAATAAGAAATATTGGTGGAATTTGACAGAAAAGGCCATTATTTGTAAAACCTGTCATACTGGCCTCTTGTCCACATCTCAAAAACTCAAAACCCATGGAAACATAAAATAATATATAGAGTTACAGCACATTGATCAATCAAAAATGTCATTGATAACCAATGATGGTCTCCAAAACTGACTTATTGTTTCCATACATGTACAGAGTGAGAGAGGGGTAAACCCAGCTGGGCAACAGGGTTTCAGTGCTGTCCCTACCACCAACCAGCAATGTGACTTCTATATATCCAAAATGAGAAAGCTGAACTCATAATAAATATTAACAACAGCTAACATGGGCAAATTACTCCGTGCAAGAAATAACTCTAAGTGCTTTATACAATTGCACTTATTTCATCTTCCAACAATTCTGTAAGGTACATATTATTCCCATTCTATAGATGAGAAAACTAAAGCATAGAGATTAGCAACAAGGTCACATAGTAAGTGGTTGAATCAAGATTTGAAACAAGTTCTCATCCAGTACTAAGTGAGTAGCTCCTATGAAACCAGCCCAGTCCCCCATAATTATAAGCTCTAGACAAAATAGAGAAAACAACTGTGTGAAGATCCCAGACAGGGGACTAAAAGTAGGCAGATATTGAAGGGGAGTCACGACATAGATGACGGGATTGAAACTGGGTGATTTTCTGGGTTTTACCGCTTTTTAGGACATGCAGGGTATCTAAGAAACTCAGGAGGGAAAACCCACACTCTTGCTGACTAAGAACCAGTAGACAGACTTTGGAGCAACCATAGCAGCTAGAAAGTGAGGGAAGAAACTGGAAAGACCCAGAGAGAAGGAGCCCTACAGTCTAGATATAAGCTTTGCCCAAATGTCCAGCTGACCTCTCAATCACACACATGGTGGGTTGACTCCAAGCAACCCAACTAAAGATCAGGTAACTGAACTGAGATTCTAGCTGTAGTCCACCACAGGGAAGACAGAGTTTCCGTTTGCATTCAGCCAACTGCCTACTGGAAATTTCTACAATAAAAATACTCTTTGAAGGAATATAACAATTCTGGTTATTTATAATGCATCACATCCACGGTACCATTTAAAATCATTAACATGACCCATCATACTCAAGAGAAAAGCTAATCAACAAAGGCTAAACCTCAAATCACCCAGATGTTGGAATAACCTAAAAAGGATTTTAAAGCATCTATTATAACTATATTCAAGCATGTAATGAAAAAATATGCTCAAAGAATAAAAAGATAGGAAATGTCATCAGAGAATTACAAACAATAAAGAAAGAATGAAATGGAAACTCTATAACAACACTGCCCAGTACAACTTTCTGCAATGATGGAAATGTTTTATATCTTAGCTTTTCATTCTGTATCACTAGTCACATGTAGCCACTGAACACTTGCAATGTGGCTAGTGCAACTGAGGAACTTAATTTTTTATTCAATTTTAATTAACTTAAATATTACATGTTTACATGTTGTAATTAGATATTATAATATTTACATGTTGCTATATAGAGCTGTGCAGCTCTGGAACTAAAATGTCTAATACCTGAAATTAGAAAATTTGCCAGATTAGCTTAATAGCAAATTAGAGATTACAAAAAAGCTGTTTATAAATTTATAGATCAATATTAATTATCTAATCTGAAGAACAGAGGGGAAAAGGACTAAGAGATTAAATTGGTGTACACAGTTCTGAGGTACATGTTATATGAAGTAATATAATATTAACTCTAAGTATCCCATGAGTAGTTAAGGATATATATATATATATATATTTTTTTTTTTTTTTTTTTTGAGACAGAGCCTCAAGCTGTCACCCTGGATAGACTGCCGTGGCATCACAGCTCATAGCAACCTCCAATTCCTGGGCTCAAGCGAGTCTCTTGCCTCTGCCTCCCAAGTAGCTGGGACTACAGGCACCCGCCACAGCGCCCGGCCATTTTTTGGTTGCAGCCGTCATTGTTGTTTGGCGGGTCCTGGGGCTGGATTCGAACCCGCCAGCTCAGGTGTACGTGGCTGGTGCCTTAGCCCGTTGAGCCACAGGCGCCAAGCCAAGGATATATATTTTAATCCTTAAGGAAAACACTAACAAAGAAATAAATAAATAGGTATAATTAAAAAGCAACTAAGTAAACTAAGATGAAATTCTAAAAACCAAAAAAAATCTGTTAGCCAAAATAAGACTTGAAAGAAGAAATGGGGCCAGGTGCGGTGGCTCATACCTGTAATCCCAGCACTCTGGGAGGCCAAAGTGGGTGGATTGCTTGAGCTCACAGGTTCGAGACCAGCCTGATCCAGAATAAGACCTCATCTCTAAAAAAAATAGCTGGCCGATGTGGCAGGTGCCTGTAGTCCCAGCTACACAGGAGGCTGAGGCAAGAGAATCACCTAAGCCCAAGAGTTTGAGGTTGCTGTGAGGTATGACACCATGGCACTCTACAAGAGTGACAAAGTGAGAATCTGTCTCAAAAAAAAAAAAAAAGAAGGAACAGAGAACAAAAAACTAAGTGCATAATAGAAAATAAATAGCAAAATGGTAGACATTACTCCAACTGTATCAATAATTATATTAAATGTTAGTGAACTAAATACTCAAATTAAAAGAATGTGATTGTTGGAATGGATAAAAAAGCAAGACTCAGCTATCTACTGTCTACAGGAAAAAATAAAGATTAAAAATCAGTTAATCTGTTTCCTATTTTTAATCATTATATCTAAGAAGTACCATCTACTTGTAAAACCCAATACATATATGCTCAGGACACAATTATAATAATTAATAATCAAATTTATGTGAAGTTGTGGAGGGACAATTTATCAAGCAAACACATCCACCATCACTTATTTTGTTTCTCAAGCAACATTAATTCTGTCAAGTAATAAGATAAAGTTTGGGGATAATTGTGTTCAGAAAAATTACTTCACTCATTCTTGAAGAGTGATTTAAACCTATCTTCTTAGCAAAAGAACTGTCCTAGAACTGCTTGAATTTGAATTTTCATGGAAGGAATTTGCTAACCTTTCTACATAGCCTGATGACTAAAGTAGACAACATGTCCAGGGCTTAAGCATCACAGACCGTCCTTGGTCTCTCTCAGCCTCAGTTTCCTCATCTAGAATGAGGCAGTGGTGATGACTGCTTAATATTGTGTCTGTTTTCACAGAGGCCTTAGGCCGTTGTTCTCACATTCTCGCCTGGACTGCCGTAGTCTTTCTGCTTTTACTTTTTATCCTCCATGGCTCCGCCAAAGTCCACCTTTCTCATGATGATACTCCTTCAAATTTCGGATAGCATTAATTGCCCTCTTTTAAAATTTTAATTTTAAATTTTAAAAAAGTCTCCTTACATTCACTGTTTCTCTTACAGTTTTTCTCTAGATGGATGTAGTCATTTTTTCTGTATGCATTTCACTTTTTTTTTTTTTGTAGAGACAGAGTCTCACTTTATCGCTCTTGGTACAGTGCCGTGGCATCACAGCTCATAGCAATCTCCAGCTTCTGGGCTTAGGTGATTCTCTTGCCTCACCCTCCCGAGTAACTGGGACCATAGGCGCCTGCCACAATGCCCAGCTATTTTTTTGTTGCAGTTTGGCCAGCACTGGGTTTGAACTCACCACCCTTGATATACGGGGCCGGCGCCCTACTCACTGAGCCACAGGTGCTGCCCTGCATTTTGCTTTTATACATTTTCACCCTTCAATAAAATTTCATAGTTCTAGAAGCACAATGACTACTGTTTACACACACACGATGAAAACACCATGCCCACTAACCATTATGACCTCTCTAGAGTTCAATCTCCTTGTTTTAGGTGTTTTCTAGTATTCCTTGCAGTCTCTAATTTTTAAATATAAGACCTCACATCTATATGGCTTTTTACAGTTTATGAAGCACCTTTGCATAAAGTGTCTCTTTTGACAACCACTTGTGATATACATAGATCAGTGTCTCCCTTATGGAGGTGAATAAATTCAAATTAAGGAAAGTTAAACACAGTGGCCAGCAAAGATGGCTGTAGTATAGACTAAAGATTGATAGCCAGGCTCACGTAGAGAAAGCTACGTCAAGATTAACAAAACAGTCAAAACACCAAACCCAAGATGAGTTAGTGGGCATCATTTACATGAGACTGCCTGCCGTCTGACCCACAACTGATATGAATATATCCAACTCCACAGGTATACATCCAGAGGTATCCAACTCCACAGCAACCTCAAACTCTTGGGCTTAAGCGATTCTCTTACTTCAGCCTCCCAAGTAGCTGGGACCATAGGCGCCCACTACAACACCTGGCTGTTTAGAGATGAAGACTCCCTCTGGCTCAGGCTGGTCTCGAACTCATGAACTCAGGCAATCCACCCACCTCAACCTTCCAGAGTGCTAGGATTACAGGCGTGAGCCACTGCACCTGGCCTGTATATTCAAATTTGTAGGGGGGTTATGTAAATTAGTTTGGATTCTGAGATGGGAAGATAGAAAACAGGATTCTAAGTTAGGGACAATTGTACGATTCTTTTAAAGTATGACCTTGCTCTTTTAGGCTTTCACTACCTACAGTTTTACATGTAACCTTCAAAGTGAATATTAGAAGGGTTAAGAAAAACTGTATGTAATTTTTAAAAAGAAAATACAAATTCAAAGACTTTCAACTCTCATAGAAGCAAAATACACAATATATGCATAAGTCAATGAAGGTTGTAGATAATTTGAAAATTTGAGCATATGTCCATTTACTAAATTACTTTTTTTTTTTTTTTTTTGTGACAGAGTTTCACTGTGTCCCCCTGGGTAGAGTGCTCTGGCATCACGGTTCACAGCAACCTCCAACTCCTGGGCTTAGGTGATTCTCTTGCCTCAGCCTCCTGAGTAGCTGGGACTACAGATGCCCACCACAACGTCCAGCTATTTTTTGGTTGCAGTTGACATTATTGTTTTAGCAGACCCAGGCCAGCCTCGAAGCCGCCACCTTCTGGTAGCGCCCTACTCACTGAGCTACAGGCGCCAAGCCACTAAATTATACTATTAGCAAACTGATTTTAGAATCCTTTGTGGGGACTTGTTTATGAAGGATCATCAATTTCTTGATAAGTCTTTGCATTATATGTACCTTCTGAGAGACACTGGTCTCATCTTAAATATGAGACCTGTAAGGTTCACACATTTGTCAAATTCAAGTGTATTATTTCTTCCTGACAGCTATACTCAAGTCGGTAGAACTCAGTTCAACATTCAGTCCTCGACACATGATCACAATTAGGAAACTGGGGTTTAAACATAACCTACTTAAGAAATTTGTCAATTATCTTTCAGTTTAGGATTAATGTAACCAGTAAATACTGGATGATGCTACTTCAGTTCATCCGTCAGTTCATACTAACCAACACTAGTTAAGAATATGTTCATTTGCTTTATTGAAAGCTCCTGTCCTCAAACGAGTTCTTGGTCTTCATTTTTCTTTCTTGAATCTGATGCATGTTTTTACTTTACAAGGCATCTGTCTATTTTTATATCCTTTTAAAATATTAGGTATATCAACTGAGAATTCTTAGAAGTGTAACTCTGAGGTTTAAAGGTAATGAAAGAAACAAACCACTGGTATGAGAAGAGAACTGCCCATGTGGGCATAAACTACAAGCAGTTGGCACTGCCAAGTAAATTATTAGCATGGTTAGATACCCTTTATTGAGAATCTCTACTAGATGATTTATAAACATACATAACCTTTAATCCCTAAAACACATACAAGGAGATATGCCTGCTTTTTAGAAATAAAGAAACAGATTCCTCAGAGGTTAACAGAGCTGAGATTTAAACCCATGTCCCTGCTGGGGGAGGTGTGTCTGTATCTCCCTGTATGTGATTTCAAGTCTCATAGAAGCAAAAATATACAATATATGTTATCCGTCAATGAGGGTTGTAGATAATTTGATAATTTGAGCGTATGTCCATTTACTAATTTTTTTTTTTTTTGACACAGAGTCTCACTGTGAGAACAGTGACTGGCACGTAATACTTTCCATTTCTTCCAGATCACTACCTTTTAACCATTTGGAGTCAGGCAGCTTTGAAAATCTGATGAAATCTATGGCACCTCCCCCAGAAACACACCACAGATACCCACACAAAGAGAGAGAGAGGCAGAGAGAGAGACCTCAGGGAATGTAATTCAGGGGTCTCATGAATATCCTAAAACCTCCATTTCAAAGAGAGTCCTCAGCTGGACTTTTCACTTGCTTTCTTCCTGTATTCTTCTTCTTCTTTTTAGTTTCCTGGGAAGCTTTTGAAGAATAAAATAATGGAATTAAGAAAAAGAATATTATCTTGTGCACATCCAAGAAAAGCCTTGTTGCCCACATCCTCCCTTTTACCCCAGCATACAAACACACGCTTGCCATCTCACCATAGGGCACCACCGCACACTAGCTCACCAGCTCACCGGCTCAGGCAGAACATCTGGGAACCATCCTTTCGACTTCATTTTTGTTCACCTGTGCATTCATTTACTCCAGGCCTTCCACAAAGACCAGCAAGCGCCTATCATTTTGCAGGCATCAAACTAGTGAACTCTCCAACAGTCCCTGTACTCATGGAGCTTACAGTCTGATGAGGGGAATAAACGACACATTTGCAGAGTGAAGGAATAAATTATAGCATATTCTAGAAGATGATTAGTGGTCCAGGAAAAGAGAAACTACAAGTTACAGGGAAATGGGCAGTATGGAAGTAGGTTGCAATAGTACACAGGTGGTCAGGGTATGAGAAGATGGGCATTTGAAGGAGTCAAACTTGTGGATATCCAGGGCAAATATATATTTTGTTTATTTGCTTTCATTCCATCTAGAACATAAACTCCATGAAGTCAGGGATCCTCTTTATGCTGTTGTTCATTGCTGAATCCCAAGTACCTGTATGCTTAGCACATCATAGCTGCTCAATAAATATTAGTAGAATACACAGATGGATGAGTTACAATTTATCCTTCAGTATAAAACTAAGGGTCAGGGCCACCATTCTAAACTGTACTCTAAACACAACACTGTCTTTAATTAAATGGTAATTGCAGAGCACAGAGAGAAGGGTTCACCTTTCAGATGGGAAGATTGAAAGGTAACTATACGCAGGTAAAGGGGAAATGTTAACAAGCAGAACAACCAAATAAGGTGTCAACCAAACAAATAGTAAGTCCTATATCAAATAAGGCTTTAAAATAAGAAATGAGCCTTGACACCCAGGGCTTCTCGATGCTGAATGACGCCATTAATAACGCCATCCATGAGACTCGCCATCTCTGACCACAGAGACCTGGTAAGTAAGACGGAGCCCACCCATCTGGAGGAGCAGCCCCTGGGCTCTTGCCTCCCGTGCTGCACTCCCCACTGCAGGTCTGCATTTTCAGAGCACTCACGGCTACTGATGTCCTTGGGTTTTAAGCTTGCTTGTGGCTGATTAGCTCAATTATTTGTCCCTTGAGGCTGGTAAGTCTAAGTGTAGGGATCAGGTCCCTCCAGAAACCAAGAGTAGTTGGCTCACCTTCCTGGCCACAGGCTATACCTCTGACCTTGTCCGCCAATCCACAAATGCATATCCTCAGTTAGACGGGGACAGAGTGTATCTGCGTGTGTGCGCACATGCGTACTACCAACAAAAAGCAGCTCCCTGTACTTGCCTCATGTTTAAGAAGGCTAAAAATGGCCGAGGTGGACTGGCTTACCCCCTTATGCACAATTATAATGTCAAATCAAGGCCCGGGACACCTCTTTTTCCATTAGCTTCTCCTAAAAACACTATCCAAGTCTAAGAAAGAGTAAGTACTATCTGGACAGATGCCACACTGATTAAAGGCCATGAGCAGGACATTTTGTCCCCAGAAATTAGCACAGTCTAGTAAAAGTTAGGAACGTGAGTTTCCTGGCTTCCATGGCGTGTGACTTTGATTATGGGTCTTACTGTATTACAGGTAATCTGAGCTTCAGAAACTCCTTTCCTCTCTGATTAACCAGCGACATTAGGACAATGCTGAAATCAGTTCATCGTAATACGTAATAGTATGACCACTGCATCATTAAATTTTTAAGGGAGTTCATCAGGGAAGTCCTTTAATCCTTTAATAATTGAGTTGGGGAAAGGGGCCAGTGATGGATTCCATTTACCTGAGCTGATATTAACTAGGTTGGGCTACTAATGGCTTTCCTATAATCCCACTATGTCCATGTTGCCATTTAAAAGAGTGCATTTCATTTGGCCCTTGATCTTTAACTGTCAACAGGGAAATTGAAAAATAATACATCATTAAGTACTACAATTTGTATTACAGTTCTCTACCCAAGTCTCCCTTCTAGCACTATTGAGCTCAGTCTAAACCAAACTCTATCAACCACGTGACAAGTAGAAAAATCCATTCCATGAATCAGTTGGAGGTCGATGACATCAAATAACCCATCACTAATACATTTTCCTCTGAATTCACTGGCCACAGAGGCAGGGCCATTGAAAAATACTCAGCACCATGTTCAGTCTGATTCCCTTCTACAGCTAAAAGGCCTGGCCCCTTCTGACGTTGCCACTATTTCTTTCCTTAGGTCATATGTGACCTTAGCCCCAGACCTGAGGCAGGATTCCCACCTCGCCACACACTGCCCTCCCACTCCCCATCTAAGCAATTACCTCTCCACCACTGCACACATCAGGCAGTTGTGATCATGTTCCACACTTCAGAGAGCTCAAGTAAAGGCCCTGCAGTAAATGAGATAATCTCAAAGAGGTTAAATGATTTGCCCAAACCCCCAGCCACAGCAGAGGCCAAGACAGATCAAAGCTCAAGGATCCCCCAAACCCACTGTTACCCACGAGGTCATGGGAGCCTCCAGGGGACTGTAAGCTTGTGAACCAACTCAGGGGACAGGCCAATAAAGCAGAGATGGCCAGCTAGAGACAGCACCACCGCAGCCTGGTCAGCAAGGAGGATGGTGCTCATATTCTGAATTCCCTTCTCTTGAGCGTTCTCCCGCGGATCACTGACAACAAAGCTCTACAACTGATGGGTTTGCAGGTGACCACAGCTGACTGGCTGCCGGCCTAGGGAGCCCTGCAGACCTGTCTAGGAGAATCGGCCATGCCGTGGTGTACCTTGGCCATATCATAAACCTAGAGGGCTCTGCACAGATCAGGAACAAAAACAGGAAGAAGACAGGCAAACTGAGGTCGCTGATGTCTGAAGAAGCAGCAGACAGGCAGGAGCCTCGCTTTGCTGCCATTCCCAGGCTCAGGAGACAGCGAGGGCCTGGCAGGGATGCTCTGTGGGAAGCCACCTCAGAAGAGGCCCTGAGGAGTGAAAGGAGGCAGCCCGCCTCTGCCAGCCTCTGTCCTGTGCTGGGCAGCTGCAGCCAATCCACAGGAAAACGCACTGCAAGGCAAAGGGAAAGAGTGGCTGGGAAAGAGCAAAGCAGGGGCAGAACCTGGGCCCTGGGCGCCCCTGCCCCTCCCCTAGGCTCCTGCTGGATCTCAGCCCTCCCTCCTTTCCTGGCTAAACTTATCCCAGCCATCAGGAAGGTGCAAAACCGCCTTATTCTAAACAGCCTCCCTCACTCTATCTGCACTTCAAGTACAGTCTTTTTCCCTCCTCTCTTCCTTACACTATCCATCTCCTCAAAGGAGTGGCCTCATTCCTCCCTCTCCTTCTCCAGCTTCTTTTTACTAAAGAACCTATTAAAATGCTACCCTGTCCCTACTAGGCCCCTAACAAAACTACTCCTAACAAGGTTGCCAATGACTAGCCGGCAATTCCAAGGGCAAACAAGGCAGCCCTACTTCCTGAAATTCCCTCCCAGGCGCCTGACTTCCAGAATCCTGCTCGCCCCAGTGTCCTCCTCCGCGTCTGTGTCAGCCTGTGACAGCCTCTCCCAAGGCTCCCTGAATGCCAGTGCTCCCCAGTGCTCCGTCCGTGGCTCTCTTCTCGTTCTCCATAACATCCCCTGGAACACTCTCCTCTTCTCGTACTTACATATATCCTAAAGCTTTGTGTCCGGGCTGGTTTCCAGATCTTCTCTGACAACCGCTTCCTGGACACATTCCCCTGCATGTTGTACCAGTAACTTAGCAAGTCCATGGTGATTCTCACTGTCTACCCCTGCCTATCACAAATTCCCACGCACTCTTGAGTCTCCTGTGTGGCACACTGGCATGACTGCCTACCTTGTCCCTGCTGGATCATCCTCAGACCTTCCCTCTCTGTCATCTGTTCCCTCAATCAAAAGTCATTAAGGACAACTCACCCTACATCAGGAATATTTTCAAGATCACATTTGTCCTCTCCTTTCCAAAGGCCTCCACCTTAACTCACATCCTTAGTATCATTTGTCTGCACTACAGTGACAACTATCTGACCGGCCTCCTTACTGCCCAGTTTGCCACTAGAATTACCTTTCTGGAAAATAAATAAGGTCAAATCAGCCCACTGCTTAGAAATTCCTGCTGGCTGCCTGGATGAAGCTGAAAGTCCATCGCATGTTACACGATGCTCGTCACTGCTTGGCAAGATTCTGCAGTCCACACCCAGCTCTACCCCTCTGACAATGTCACCACCACATCCAAGGTCAGTGATGACAGAGAGTAACATGCTTCCTTCCCAACACTGCATCCATTGGCACATGCTTCTCCTCCACTCTGAGTTCTCCCTTCTTCTCTCCTTTTTCTGCAATCTAAGGGCCAGTTAAAATGTTACCTGTTTAGGCCAGGAACAGTACTCATGCTTGTAATCCTAGAACTCTGGGAGGCCAAGGTCAGCAGATTGCTAGACCTCAGGAGTTCAAGACCAGCCTGAACCAGAGCAAGACCCCATCTCTAAAAATAGCCAGGGGCTGTGGCAGCCACCTGTAGTCCCAGCTACCAGGGTGGCTGAGGCAAGAAAATCACTTTGAGCCCAAAAATCTGAAGTTGCTGTGAGATACGATGCCATGGCACTCTACTGAGGGCAGCAAAGTAAGACTCTGTCTCAAAATAATAAAATAAAATAAAATGTTACCTCTTCCAGGAAGCTTTTTCAACAACTCCAACTAAGTCATTTATTGATTAATCTATCTAGTCAACCAGCATGTACTTGTCAAATGCCTTCTACATGTCAAGTACTCTAAAAGACGCTGGAGGTACAGGGGTTAAAAAAAGAAAAACAAAGATAGGAAGGTGTCTTCCCGCATGGAGCTTATAATCAAGTGTCACAGACAGATGAAAAATATATATACTTTGAATTGTGATAAGCACTTTGAATATGATGAATAGCACACAGTCATATAGAACCAAGAGATTTAGATAATCTGGTCTCTGTCCCTCTGGCCATGCTTCTCTTAAAGTAATTTTGCTGTTTTTTCAATCATGTGTTTAGTTTACATGTCTAAACAATTTCTACTAGACCACTAACACATTAGTGTTTTCTTTAATTCCTTTTCACATATGTGACATATCCAGGAATTTAATAAGTCTGTTTGATTTTGAATGAATGAGTGATTTCATTAATGAACCAACTGTTGTAGGAGTCCATTTCATTCCACATTAGAGAAAGCCACATGCAACTAGGTGAAGTTCACTCCAGTTGCTCATGTATTACCTGAAATCTCTTGTTTCATCAAACACCAGTTTACAAAGATTAAATTCAGACATATTTCAGCTCTCTACAATTGATTGGAACTAGCTTTAAGAGAACAAAATGTTGGCAGTGGTTACAGAAATGATAAATACAAAACAAGAATACTTCGTTTCCTGAAAAATTGAGATTCCCTTGTCACTTTTGGATCCACACAGGGCAAGTAACAAATAAGAAGGATGTCAACAGATCTGGAAATCAGTCTCACGTGGAAACATAGGGGGATCTTTTCTAACTAAGGCTGTGACTCGTTTGAAAACACAGCACAGTCCAGAAGAAAACTTGGAAAGGGATTATGCAAGGAATGGACAGACAGCTGCCGGCTAGTCCCAGTGGAAGTTTTGCTGGAAGCTTCGGATCAGATATTTAACAGTTCTGCTGCCAAATGTGCAGACAGGCTCTCAGGACAAAAGTCACCAATAGCAAACTCTGGGAGCTGGAGAAAAGGAGAATGGATGCTGTCTGCCTTTTGTTTGTTCTTCGGTGGGAAAGAATAGCTATGCTAGAGAGTAATGAAGACCAGTGGGGCTGCTGCAGGGTAGGAAAGGCTGGGCTTAGATGGCTTTGCAGAGGTGGAGGCATTTGACAAAGGGTAATGTTAGGTGCTCACAAGCAGCCTTCCCATACCCAGACACACACTCAGGCAACCCCCATCCTAAAACTTCCTTCAATACCACGGACTATCACAAACAGCTGACCATCAGAAGGCTGTCCTGAAAGCTCAAGTATCTAGCAGGTGGGGACTTGTTTTCCAAGAGCTGGTTCAACAGGACAAACTGAGAATTGTGATCTCACTGGGGTGTGAACACCAGAATTCAAGCAGCAGATGGTGTGATTTAGCGGAAAGGCCATCGGACCAGGAGTTGGAGGCTGGGGACAGATAGCATCCCAGCTTCTCTCTCCACCAACTGCATGACGTTGGGCAAGTTCTTAACCTCTTGGAAGAACAAAATAGAAGTGGAGAAAGCCCCAAATCTCTCCTTGTCAAGGTTTCAAAATTGTTGTGAGGCTCCATAGAAAGAATATATGTGGAGTCTCTTTGAAAACTGAAAGGAATACTTTTTACCAACAAATCCTTTCATAGCATTTCCTATAAGCCAATCACGGATCTGTGTGCTTTACAAATACGAACCAAAGATGACCCTTTGAGGTTGGTACTATGATTACCCCACCCCAGGCAGCAGAAAAAGGCACAGGGCAAGTAAGACTCTGGCCCAAGGTAACACAGCTGCTGAGCTGCAGAGCCAGGATTTGATCCCAGACACTCTGGCTCTTAGGTCTACGCTGTTAACAAACATGCTATATTGGGTTATCACACACAGTTCCTAAATCTATGTACAATCTTTTACTCATATATTTAAAAAATAATAATATCCAATCCCGTAGAGTACTCTATATTTCACCAAAAGCTTTCACATGTTCATTATCTTACTTCATTCTCACAATAATGTCTCAAGGTCATTATTATTTAATATTATATTGCCTTGTACAGATGAGAAAATTGTGGCTTGGACATGTCTTAACAATAACACGTGTTTCGAGTTATTTTTTAGTAACGTAGAGAGCTATGCAGTGTCCAAATCATTTACCTGTCTATCCCCTTCCATCCATAAACATGGATTTTTGGAATGGAAGGACACAACCAATAACAAAGCATAAAGAAAATAAAACCCAGAACAAAAGGAGTGGGTACTAATACTGGCCAGCCTTACATATAGACAAACAGGGAAGAACCCTACAAATGTCATATGCATTCTGCCCAAAATGATCTCCCCTACTACTCATCCCATTCCAGGGCCTAAAATTCTACTATAAGATAGCCATTCCTTTTGACTGAATACCCTTCCAGTTAACAAGAGCCTTTAGAAGAACAGAACATCTTCGTGTACATGCCAATGTGAATTATTTCACAGTATCCTCTCCAGTTTGACAGCTAGCTAAAAGCAGGCTCTAGCCTGCCCACAGAGCAATCTGAAATTTAGAAGGTCACAAGATGGGTTCAGCGCATCAGCCAAGCAAGGGGCAAGGCTGAGCTGAGATTCCCAGGCTAGAAAGCAAGTGCTGTCCTCGGATCCAGGGATTTAAGGTGCACAAATGAGCTGGGGGCGTCCAGGGAGCATGCAAAACCCCAGCCAAAGAGGGGCAGGGAGTGGCCCCCTGAATGTTCTTCCCGTCTGGATCTCCGAGCTCTACCTCATGGCACTGCAAACTGGATTTCATCTCTGAAGAGCCGTGCCCACGTCCCTGTGAACACGGTGACTGTCATTATGGAGCAACACGCACACAGCAGGGATCCCTGACACAATGTGAAGGGGAGCAAAGGGAGAAAGGGTGAGGGGGAGCCCACCGCTGCAGGGGAGGAAACTCTAGATGGTTGTGTTAAAAAGGATTTGTTCCACTGTCAAAACCAAAAAGTTCTCCCCAGGAGCCAGCTTTAGGGAAGGAAGCCTGAAGTGACAGAGAGGGGGCGGGACACTATTATACTAAGGAGGTTCTTGAGAGAAAAGGCTAAAATAAGGGGAGGAGTACCAGGCCAAAGGCAGGTGTGCCCATAAAAATCCACTGCTGGATTTTGATGGAACAGCAATGTTTGGGGGGTGCACAGAAACTGGGTGTAAGTGTTTCTGCACATCTCAGACAAAGTCTCCTAAAGTCAGCCTGAGTCTCTAGGGTAAGAGCAGCCCTTTAAATCCAGGCCATGAGAGTAATTGTCCATCCCTGGGCTCTCCACCAAAGGTGACAGGACCCCATGACTGCTAAGCTCCTGAAAACCACAAAAGTCACCCCTTCTCCACCCAACTGCCCATTCCCTTTTCTGGGCTCCATGCTCAGGAGAAACATCAACCTCTCCCCGCCACCACCACTTCCCCAGAGGTGGGGGCCTCAGCTTTACTCAGGCTCAGGCTGTCCCGGTGCTCAAACAAAGACACATTGGGACCCTCCTGCAGAGAGAGAGGGGACTGCTTCTGGGCCCAGAGGGAGCGGGCCTTAATCTGCTGCACAGTGAATGACAACAATGTCAGGAATGAAAATATGGTTTGGGGGATCGTCCCCAGGAGCCCAACATTTTGGTATTTAAAGAAACTTTAATGAGCTTAAGAGGCTAATCTGGAGTTCAGGAGGGGGTGTTTTGTTTTGTTTTGAAAAAATCCTTTTAAAGGCTCCTGAGGCTTGATAGGGAGGAGGAGACAGAATTGTGAGTCAAGGAGCCACTGCCTGCAACTGAAGGGGTGGGGTGGAATTAGCAGAGGAAGCTGCTCCTGAGAGCTCCTCTTTCTGCAGCGGTAGAAGCTGGTGCTCAGAGATAAGGGATGGCTTCCAGGCTGAAGAAGGGCAGTGTCCAGAGAAGCAGCAAGCAGCTAAAAATGAGTGGTGTGTTTGCATCCTACCTGAATGCCAGTCAGGCTTCTCTGCCAGCGACTCCTCCAAGTTTACTGGTGACAGCATCAGACTCACTCGCTTCTCTGACCCACGCCCACGTGCCGTGCTGGGACATCACCTGCACCCACTAAGCCCCACTGAGAAAGGTTTTCAGCGGCCTGCAAATGGTCACCCAAAGAGTACTGGTCACAGGGTGACCAGTGTGACCAGGGTGACCAATGACACATGCAAACCAGTGTGCCTCTGCCATCTGCTTACCTGAGCTCCGCCCAATAACTGGGCAGTCACGTGGCTGTCATTTGGGGCATCTAATAGATCAGGTTCTTGCCAGTGAGAAAATCAAAAGAACACTTACATGAAAATGGCCTGGGATAAAAATGAGACAGCTGATAAGATGGATTCTAAGCAATATCTGGTGCTTGCGAGAGTCAAGTTAATAAAACTTCACTTCACAGGGCGTGAGGGGTGCGAGTGAGTCAGGGCCAGGTATGGAGTCTCCTGACAGCATGTGCACCATGCCCAGCAAGGCTGGATGCTTAAGATGCTTTTTATATAGACAGAGCCTGATCAGACCTGTCAGACAAGGGAGTCCAATCCATAGTTGCCAGACAGTTATCAGGGCTCGTTCATTATACGAGAATAATGATAAAACACAGATCTATTGGTATGGAGAAACACTGGAGGCCTAGAGAGTTAGAAAAGCCAGACATATTTACTGTTATCCAAAAATAGGATGCCCAGACTGGAATCTTGAAAGCCTGGAAGAGCCCAAATCTTCCATGTGACTTCACTTACAGGACTAGGAAAAGCACAGTCCGTTTTGTATTTTTAGTTGTTATGACATTATGGTGTAATAATGAGGAATCTGGCGATGGTTTTATTAAATTCTAGCTAATCTGTGCATGGCGGCAAGGTGACAAGCCCTACAGATGACTCACTTGCCTTGGTTTGCCACTGAAAAGAACAGCACAGAGGTGGGCCCTCAAAATCCTTTTTTAACTACCCAGATGGGGCTATCTGTGATGGGACCAAGTATACCCATGGGGTAAGAAGCTGATATGGGGCCATCGTTTTATTCCTACATAATATCATCACTAAGACGTCGGTGTTTCTGCTGCATTCCAATTGCATCTGCCGTCTTATGCCAAAAGAAACTTAATCCCTATCCTAAGTCTCATTTTATTTATTTGCAGTAGTGTGAAAGCAAACATGTAGCAAGATTACAGTGTTTACACCTCCTGTTTTAGCCGATATAGCTCTAATCCTCCTGTTAATTAATGCCAGGGCCATAGCAATTTTATTAATTTCATCTTGTTTAAAAATATAGAGACAGATAATTATGCTTTACTAAAATAACTGTTTGACATTTGGGAGGTGCTCACTTCATGCTGGCAAGACAGTTTGCTAGGTTTCATTTAGTAGACGATAAAGAGGCACAAAGCTGCAGTCGATGTTGGTCAAGGGTAACAAAACTAATCAGAACTGTGATAGATTGACCAAAATGCCCCATATTGTGCCAGTCAAAAGAAACTAAAGAGAAAATGTAAATCCTAAGACGCTCCAATACCAGAGTCTCTCTTGGGTCCAGAAAACAGGCCATTCTAAGGGGCAAGAGGCAGAAAAGTATATCTTTTTTCTGTCCTCTCCTGACATTTGCTCCAGAACCTATTCTATACTTTGCTCCTAAAATTACCAACTTCCCCAAACCACATCTGAAAAGGCTGCTGGCAACAACACAGTCCTCATGTTCCTAAAAGACTGTCAGAAAAACATAGAAGGGGAAGTCTCAGGCATGTTAGATAAAGGACAGAGCCCTCCCACCTGGGAACCTTTCTGCTTCAGGCCCAGGGTAAGTAAAAGAAGCACATCCCATCATCCAGCCCCCAACCCTCCTTATCCCAACCTGTAAGTGGCTCATCTGAGAACCTTTCCCTCTCTGAAGATGTGGAAGAACATTTAAAAATACACCTTAGAAAGAGGAAAGAAAAAAAAAAGAAGAAAAAGAAGGAAAGAAAAAATTGAAAAATACTGAAGCTAAGATCTCATAGTTAGGGCAGAAATTGTTTTTAAATCTTTCTATCATGAATATGATTACACTTTCTTCTCCATAATTCATTTCCCAGTGTTGTACAACTGTGCTTAATAATCAAGGCAATACAATTCACTGTTGGTTATTTTGAACTTGATAAAATTCAACAATTCTATATTATGTAATATGCATTTCCTCTAAAAGGCTTTATTAAATTTCTTATAATACCATGAGTATTTTAAAGCTTTGTCTATTATCTCACTTCTAAACATTATGACCTAAATCATTTCTTTAAATATGAAAAACAGCAGATGATTTATTAAATGAAATTGTTTTCATTAAAGAAACAGTACCTGCTCATTATCTACAAAAACCTCCCCCAGAATTAGAAGGCTACAATGAAGAGCCCTCCCTGAAATTAGTAACAGTTTTTTGGTTAATACAAAGGTTTTTAATAAGAAAAATGAAACTAAAAAAGCAAGAAAACAAGGAAGGATCAGAAAAACTCTTGTTACTGAAATTGAAATATCAAAAGCTATTTCCTAGCCACGTAGATGAAAGCCCCAGGACTCTATAGTATGTAAAACCAGACTGGATAAATAACTGTTTTAAATGTGTTCCATTTATGGAGGATCAAAAGAATCCCATAAGCCTACTCTAAGAAGGAATGTTCATATCTAGTATTTTAATTCCCAGAATACTATTAATACCTACTTCTGCTATCTAATTTTATTTCAAAATTTTAAGTCTTAGATTCCAAGAAAATCTTACCTAGGGACCAATACATATAAAAAGAGAAAACACCTCTGAGCCAGGAATGTTTCTAATCACCCTCTAAAATTAAAAAAGAAACAGAGAGAAATAGACTTAGATAAGTCTGCCTGCAAAAACATAACCACAACCCATGGACTGTGCTTATGCCGAGCTAAGGCCCCTGCAATTTAACACAGACATCAGTCGATGACCTCAATGTGTTTGATTCTTATATTCCTTAAATTTTATTGTGCCAGAAGCAGGGCCAACACAAGATAAAGTAAAGCAAAAACCTAAGAATTGCCTCTGTAATTTCACCTGTCAGCTTCTTTTATGACTAACTGCATGCCCAATTTTGATCTCCAAGCAATGTCACAGTAATAAAACCAAAGTAATTGCTCCTTATACACTCACTTCCTCCACTGCCTTGATAAAACACAGAATTAGTCCATTACTGATCCTAATAGATATCATTACCTAAGTTGTTTTCTCTGTGGAGTTAAAAGAAAGATGCAGTGAAAACTCCAAGTGGGATGTTCACTCCTATCTCTCTTCTTTTCCCCCTCTGGAAAATTGGTCTGCTCCAAAAGACAGGGAAGAAAACATCCACCGGCTCTCTGAGGAAAGGCTTCCCAAGGCCTGTGATTTGCTGACATATGGGGAATTACAATGTTGTGAGAACAGCCCTGATGACAGCAGTACTATCCCACATTGCTCCTAGGATGTCCAGAGCAATCCGAGGGATCATGATAAACTTCATATGTGAGGGGAGAGGGCCCCGCCAGGCACATGAAAGAAACAATATAAACTTGATTTAAATGTGGGATCCTTTCCAGAAGGCCTAATTATCTATTGTATTACCACATTCCCATTATTCAGCAGTCTCTTCTGTCTCAGACTTGAGACCAACTACAGTATTTGTTTGGAACAAATTCCAGGAAAACGCCAAACTCACCAGATCATAGAGGATTCAGTTAAATAGGGAACAACAGTTATATGAATAGAAGTCCCCTGGGCTGGAAAATATTTTGGTTGTCTGCTAACTTTCAGGAACATGGAGGACAGTTGAATGAGGTTTTTAAACCTTCACACCACACCTAATGTTTACGGCTTCATCAGTTGTGTAAACACGGCCTCCAGATCTTGACTTCTGGACTCTCATAAATCAGGGTTCTACATTCTTGCCTTAAATGCTCATTTGTTTTAGGTAATCAGAAGATAAATTATTCCTAAGGGTGTCATGGTATATGAGACCAGTACTTAATAAAACACCCCGACGTCTTCAAATGAATGGTAACGTGTCCAAGACACCACTGTCAATTCCATTTTTCTTAATTAGAAAAACTTAGCGTTTCCCATCATGACGGTGTAACAATTAATTGATAGGATGAAATTTTCACATTTTCACTGGCTGCCTGACACCATGGACGCATAGCAAATAAATAATTCAAATGCAAAACTGCCCAATTGCCAGAAATGCATATATGCATGGCAATAATAAATATGGTAAGTCTGCTTGTTAATATTATATTTATGACTCCCACTGAAGACTGCACATAGCTATATACTCTTTCAATTAAATGTGTTGTAACCGCATTTGAACTTCATAAAATTTGGAGACCAGGGTATGGCCTGAATCTTCATTTTTTGCTAAGTGGTCCATCAGTTACCATGAATATTGTCCTACCACTTAACTTCTGCCTCCTTTCCTTTCTCTTTTCCTTTGTCCCGAGTCTCAAATTTTTTTTAAAAAATCCACCAGAAAAAGCAAAGCTATTTTATAAATGCAGCCTTTAGAGAGAGGAAAAAAAAAATGCTTTCTCTGACTGTTTCATGACTATTATTTAAAAAATTAAGTCATAACCCTCTGGTGGGTAAATTTCTGGGCACTCCACATAGCTTCTGAGCAATGCCTAGTCCTGCACACTGAATGGAGGAAGCTGTTGAGAAATACGTGTACTTGGGGGTAAGGACACACCGGTGGGAAAGTGCTCAGCTAGAAGCTTCTTGAAGGCAGGCCTTGAGACTTTTTTCATTGACCCCCCCCTCACCAAGCCCAGTATGTTGCATGTAAAACTCCAGAAAAGCTTGCAGAATAAAGGAATTTGCCTGGAGCCTAATTTTTTACAAAACAAAACCCCAAATCACTTTCCTTTCTTTCTTTTCTCTCCTCTGGCCACCACTATGCAGGCTAACATCCTCAAAATGATCCAGTATGTTAAAATCCTATTCTGTTGGAAGAAGAATGGGGTTTGGATGGGGGATAGAGGAGGTGGGAAAGGGAATTTTTAAAAGGAATAAATTAATCTAAATTAACTTCACAAGCAATTGATAGGCTGGGCACAGACCAGGACTAATGACATGTCAAGAGCTAAAGAGGACACGCAATTCAATTTTGGACATTGGTGTTTCAAAAAATACTTCAAAATTAAAATTAAAATTCTTCACTGTAACCTCAGCACCTCTCTGGACAATGCAACTCACGTCCCTCTATAAAACCTTGGTTCTGGCCAACAGCTGGCAAGTTGATCCCTGCAATTTTCCCTTTGCAGAAACAGCTTTGTGAGGAGAGAACTGACCCCACAGGCTAATAAGCCCAAACCGCTCCAAACCTGGAGGGATGAAATGGAAGGGACATTGTTGTGTTAAGTACTTTACAACAACTGTTTCTTCTCCTCTTGACACAGCCTGACTTCCTTAAAGAAGATTTGACTGGCCAGACAGCTGTGTTGACCCTTAAGCCTTCTTTGATTCATGATTTTTTTTTTGGTAACAAACAGAACAGAAATTCACAACCCAAATCCTTCCCTAAGCTCCAATACTTGTGAATTTGCTAGTGTTGTGCCTGAGGATGTGGACACTTCAGTAATCTATAAGCAGAAAGTTAAAGATTGGGTTCACACAATAGCCAAATCTTTGGATAAAAGGGAGAGCAAGCGGGGGGGAAAAAAAAAAAAACGAGCAATCACCCAGAAGCCTTATTCGAAAGTGATACTTGAAGTTGTGTGGTCAAAATCTGCTTAATTACCTAAAACTTGCACTTTTCTCTCACACATTATACCAGCAAACGGATAACCAAGAACAGAGACAGATCTGCTTCCATAAACGTTAAGCATAATTATCACTTCATGAACTGGTGAGAAGAGACTTTTCACTTCTTTATATATTTGTATTGTCCAACTCATCCAGAATCAAGCACATTTATTTTAGTCCTGAAAAAAAGTTATCAATCCTTTCTTAACAACAAAGGTCATAATCTTTACACGAGGGGGGGTGGTTTAAGCATTTTAAGCAAAGGAGTACTAAGTGGCAGAAATAATTTTTCCCCGTGGGCACAAATTAGTGTATCAGTTTTCAATAAATCTCATAACCCGGATAACACGGAAAAGAAAATATTTCTTTCTTTTTGCTTTTGGTTACGTTGAGACTTCTCCCGCACATCCCCTTTCATGAGTTTTTAATAACGGAGCAGGAACTGCTTTTCACTCACACTAACCCTCCTTAGCTCATCCTCTTAGACCTTCCTTTTATTCGCCAGTGACAGACGTAGACCGCTCCTGCGCGTGCACGCGCGCACCCACACGGCCAGAATATCCTGGTCCTAAAAAAAACGAGGCCTCGGATTCAGCAGCTTTTCTTCCCTTCAATAACCCCAGGCCCTCCCAAAGCAATGCCCCTATTAATTAATCATTTTCTGGAGGGAAAGCATTCCCTCTCCTTGTAGTCACTCTCTGAGCTCCTCCCGGCCCGCCAGGAGAGAACGGGGAAACACGTCTACCTTTCACTCCACGGCCTGATCCAGGCGTTAGGCACGCCAGAGAGCCAGACTGGCGAAATAATCCACTTTCTTAAATCGCTGCCTCCCACTTCTCCTCAAAACATCAGAATGTTCCTGTTGAACACGAGGGAACCGAACCTGCTTCGTGGCAGTAGAGTATACCCCGACCAGAACTCAGGGAAGGTGCAGGCTGGAGGACAGGGCCTAACAGCCCCTGCGTCCAGAGCTTCGGGGAAACCGGGGAGAGGTGCAGGAGAGGAAAGGCGAACGGATCATGCGCTTAGCTTCGACGGGCGGCAGCGCCATTTCCAAGTCCAGTCTGTCCGGACTCCGGTGGACAAACCCAAGTGGGAAACGCGGGCAGGGGACAGAAGCCCGGTGGGGTCAATACAGCCTCACCGCTGGACACTGCCCAGCACAAGCGCTAGGATGGCTGAGTAAAACCGGGTGGAAACCGACAAGGAGACACCTGGCAGCCCGCAGAGCACCCTGAACAAGGGGTCCAATCTCGAATGGCTTCTGGGAATGGACAAGTCGGGAAAAGGACCTGGGAAAACTAAAAACTGGACCAGCAGAGCCGGGAGCGGAGCAACCGTGCGCACTTCTGAGGACCCGGCCTGGCTGCGCGCAAAGATCTCTGTCCCGCCCCCTGCCCCGCGCCGCCGCGTGGGTGACACCAGCCTAGGCTGAAACCGGGTTCTGCGTCTCTGAGAGTGCGGGTGGACAATTGGCGCCTTCCAGAGGAGGAGGGGTGGGGGGCGAGGGAAGACTAAGTTGCGGGCGCACAGTGATGCCAGTCAGTGGGGAGCGCTGCGGCGGCGCGGCCACTTACTTCTCATAGTCATACTTGCAGTAGAGCTTCTTGTCCCGGTAGAAGCAGGTGGTCTCCAGGGGCTCTTTGCAGGAGGCGCACTGCACGCACTGCTCGTGCCAGAAGCTGTCGTTGAGCCGCAGAAGAAACCTGTCCAAGATGACCCGCTGACAGCCCTCGCAGACAGACTTGGGGCTCACCGCTCTGCCTGCAACCACAAACAGACGTTGGCGAGTGAGCCGCCCCAGCCAGCCAAGCCTGCCAGACCCAGCCGGACCCGCTCTCGATCCCGTCACACCAATGGATTCCCCCCCCCCGCGCCTCCCACCCCGAGAAACCCTCAGATAGTCAACCAAGCCGAGACTCGGAAAACCAAACCGTGTGGCATTTCTAATAAGGACTATGTGGAAAGATTTCAATCTTAGCCTGGGAAGGGGGCGGAAATGAATAAGTGATCTTTAATTAGCAAATATATCCAGGTACGAGAGCAAACGTGTGCGCACCCAGGAAAATTAGACAACAAAATTGTGCTCCCAGCTTTATCTGATCGCAATTCATCATTAAATCACTCACTATGCTTGTCTCTCTGGACTTTTTAAAACTGAAAATGAGTAAGAATAATTTGGTTTTGTCTTTTGTTAAAACCGAATTCTGTTCTATTTTTGATGGAAACTTTGCTTCCTATAAAGTCCTGTGGGGCAGTAAAATACTGGCAAAACTGGTATGGTTCAAACCAATAAACCCTAAACTGCAGCGTCTTAACTGGCCTGCAAGTTACAAATGGATTATTTTAATAACTAAAAAGCATCAAGAGGGGGAAGAAAAACATTCGGGAAGAAGCAGGCCGCGGAGGCGCCACGGAGCGTCCAGCCGGGTTTCCTGAAACCAAGTGAGCTCAAGTCGTGCGTGGGGGCGAAACGGTCCCCAAACCGATTCGGCACAGGCAGGGAATTCATTCCGTCCTATCTGGGACATTTTACGTTTTGTTCCTTTAGTATGTGGGGGTGTGGAATGGGGTGATGGCTTCTTTTCTCGGGTAGGACGCTCAGCCACATTAGTCTGCACATTTCACAGATATTTAACTAAGTCCCTGTCCCCCTGTAACAACATTGTTGTGGGGCAACCCAAAGGCCCAACTCTTCCCATTTCTCCTTTTCTCTTTCTCTCTCTCTCTCTCTCTCTCTCTCTCTCTCTCTCTCTCTCTCGCTTTCCCTCTTTGGGAAGCGGTCAAAGAGAGCTAGGAAAAGCAGCCAGGTGGTTCTCAGTTTTAAAATTCTACTTTCTTTCTGTAGGGTCTCCGCGCACTGGGCCACGACCCAGGTGTTAGGAGAAGACACGGTGGGGCCCAGGACACCGGGCAAAATGCGACGCCCGCTGTGTACATAAGTCCGCACGCGCTGACCGCCGGGACAATGCCGACTCTGGAGCTCTTCCGAGGCTAGACAGAGCCCGCACGCCCTCGAAAGGGAGGGCGGGTTGAAAGAGAGAATTTCAGTGTAGGTGATTTCGTTTCATCTGGGCTGTTTGCGGGATGGGGCGATTCCTCTCTGGACGTGGTTTCTCCAGCCAAACTGTCTCATCCTCTATAATCACCCCATTTAGGGGAGAAAGGGAAAGAGGCAAGAGGTTTAAATGACAAAAAAAATCTCTCCAGCTAAAAAGTAAAGTAAAATAAAATAAAACGCCCTTTCCCCAAACTTGAAAAGCACTAGTAATGCGGGGAGAAAGAGGAACCAGAATCTCCGGCCTCAGCTCTGCAAGACGTGCGAGTGGACACTTCGGCGGCTCTTGCCTCGCTGCTCGTCTGCAATGGTTGGGAAGGAAGGAGCTGGGGAGGAGAAAACCCACCGGACCCGAGATCCAGCTCCAGTTAATTAAAGCCGAGGCAAGGGCCCTGCAGCGCAGGCTAATCCCCGCGCTGCGCTGTCCACCGGCCCGGAAAAGTCTCTCCGCGGTGCCCAAGGCTGAAATTGGGGCTGGAGTGGATGGGGGCGAGCAGCCTCTTCGAACTTGGATGCCCCAGGCCGTGGGCCGCGGATGTTCGCCCCTTAGACCACAGAGAAAAGGGCGGCATTTATGAGACGTCGATCAGCTCTGTGATTAAAAATCCAGACCTGGGTATTTTTAATCACTTGCCACTCAGACGCCAGCGAACAAGCTCGCCGGCCCCTCGCCGCTTTGGGGAATTCAGTGCCCAGTGCATGTGGCCTGGGGCGGTTTGTTGGTTTTATTTGGGTAGGGAAACCCCACTAGGAATGTTGGGCAGTGTTTGGGCTCAACGGAGTGCATGAAGAGGGACGCTAGCTCCCCATCGCTGATCGGGTCCCAGCCTGCCTCCAGAGCTCAGGAGGAAAGAGAGTGCAAAGTGGATGGACCCTGCACTCGTGGCCTGACCACTCACCCAGCAGCGAGGAGAAAGAGGCCGAGGTCTCGATCGCGCTTTGGAAGTTCTCCTCCATCTTCAGGCCGTCCAGCATGTTCGGGCAGAGCCGGGAAGACCTGTAGAGGAGAGCAAACGATGCTCCTGGCGTCGGTGCCCGCTGGGACTCGGCGCCCGCAGCCGCTGCACTGCTGGGAAAGAACTGAGGGAATGTCCAGGGCGACCAGAATGCGCAGGGAGCGTAGAGTCCAGTCAAGAGAAATGTAGGGTGGGAGGAGAGACGAGTCACAGCGAACCGCTCTGACTGATCTGATTTCACTTGAAGTCTACGCGTTATGTACTTAGGCCTCCGCCCCCTAACCCCCACCTCTGTCCCCAGCCCCGTGTTTTCCATCCCGATCCCGACTCCGCCCCAACCTATACGAATGTGGGCCCTAGGGACGTCTCTGCAGGAACACAGCTACTGGCGATGACGGGGATAAAAGGAGTGGCTGCCCTCCCTCGCGCGGCGGGTCTAGGCACGCGGGAAAGCGGGGTCTGCAGCTCGCGTCCCGGCCGCCCAGTTGCAGCCCTCACCTGCCCAAGATCGGGGAGGGCAGGGTAAGCGACCAGGTGTGTCCCTCGCGCTTCCGGACTCCTGGCGCTGCGCTCTACCGGCGGGCGCGAGGGAGCAGGCGTGCGGGGCGCGCGGGGAGGTCCTCCCGCCGGTCGACCGGTGCCGGGAATGTCTGCAGGAGCAAAGGAGTCGCCTCGGGGAGGAGCCGCGGCTGGCCCGACTCACTCTTGGATGCATTTCAAATCAACTTTCAGAAACACGCCCGCCCAAGCCGGAGCCTAGGAGCCCGCAGCCTTCCTTACCTGCAAGGCGAGCTCCTTCCCAGTGGCTGGAGCGGAGCGAAGTTGCCGCGGAGCGCAGCGGGAAGCGTCGGCCGGGGAAGGCGTAGCCCCCAGGCTGCCGCCGCAGCAGCCGCCCTCGGCTCCGGCGCGCCCGGGAGGGAGACCGAGTGAACGCCGGCCCCTGGCTCTGCTCCTCGGCGCGCCCGGGCCGAGCCGGGACGTAGTTGCGAGCGGCTGGCCTTCTCGGGACGTCCCGCCAGCCCGCGTCGCTCCTCGGCGGGAGGGAAGATCCGGAGGCTTCTCCGAGGCTAGGCGGGAAGGCGGAGGCCCGGGGTCCTGGGTGCAAGTCGGCCCTGCTTCGCTGGCGTGGATCTCGCCGCTTCTGACGGGGGCCGCGGCGCCGCGAGCGCGGAGGAGGGAAGGGGGTGGGGAGCGCTGGGCGGGGGGCTGGCAGCGCGTCCCGTGGTGGGGCCGCGGTGCTCTTTCCCAGCCTGGCTATGCGGTCCACCTCGAGGCCGCGGCCGGGTGCGCTCCTCCGCCGCGGCGACTTCCCGCGCAGGCAAAGTTTCCTTTCGTCCACGTGGAACGGTCACCTCGGGGTGCTCTGGCCCTGTCGCCACCCACACAACCCTGCGCCCCAGCCGGACTTTCGTGGAGATCTCCGTGCTACCTGGACAGCGTTGGGCCGGCCGATTTCCCCGTCGCTCTCCAATCACTGCAAGTGGTAAAAGCACGGCAACCCTCTACCCTGAGGCGAGAAGCGCCTAGAAGCTGTTCGCCGCCGTGTTTGGTTGCGGGCCCCAGCAGCCCCCGGCTCTGCAAACCCTTCTTCATGACCCTGAGCTGTTAAAACTTCCCAGCTGCCCTTGGGCTCGAAACTGGTTCACTGATGGAGTGAGCAGAGGCCACAGCACCCAAGAAAAAGGCTGGCATGAGGCTCCTGGAAGAGACTGGTGGGATCTGACCTCCAGGTGATGACCCTTCAGTGACACTGAGGGGGAAGTCAGCTAAGGAACTTCCTAGGGGAGCTAAGTATATGCGCGGTTGTTAATTCCCTCTCCCTCCTTACTTCAGCTTTTAGTGACAGACCCTTAGCCCCTGTAGGGACAGGAGCGAGGTGCTGTCCGTGTATCCCAGGCGTTGAACGTGGCATGTTTAATGGCCCCAAGTGGATACTCAACAAATAAATCATAACACTGCCTAAGATTTATCTAACATTTATTTTGTACCAGCCTTGGTTATGTAGTCAACTCATTCAATCTTCCCAACAACCCGAAGAGGTGGAGACAATTATCCCAATTGTCACAGGTGAGGGAAATGGAGCAGAGCTTATGCATTCTGAGTCCCACCATCTGAATACCACCCAAAGGTCCCATTGAATGAATTCTCTGCTGGGGCACCCTCTGTTCTTAAACTGAAGTGAACTGAACTGAAATTGGCAGGCACTTGGACAGGATGAACCCTTGCCACAGGCCTGGGAGATGCCACGCATCAAGGGTTTCCTACTTCCTTCTCCAAGGACAGAACCACTAATTTTTAAAGAAAAAGTGCTGGCAGCAAGTTGCTCCAGTGTACTTAGGAGTAGTGACCCCACTTGCCATTCTAAGTTCTGTTTGCTGCAGGCACAAGCCAAACACTGAATAGGACTTCAGAGCAAGAAGGGAAAATGGCAAAGAGTTTAATACTCTATATTTGAATGCTGCTTTATACTTTTCAGGATACTATCACATACGCGATTTTGCTTGATCTTTACAACAAACTCATGAGGTAGGCAGAACAAATAGTTTTATCCATTGTTTCAGATGAATCTTTGGAGCTTAGCGCAGCTGGGAGATTTTTCTGAAGTCACCCAGATGGCTAGTGGTATGTCTCTTAACTTAACCTGACCTTTGTCCGTTCTGTCACATCCCTCCCCCCATGGACCAAGGTGTAATATATACACACACACACACAAATATGTGTAAAAGGTATTCTTAGAACATAAGTAATAAATAACATAGATGTTAGGAGGGAATAAATTGAAGTAAGGCAAATACAATCATTAAGGAATGTTTTTAAGAGCCCAGCAGAGTTTTGGTTTCACTAAGGGAAATTAATTTACGAAACATATTTAACTAGTTGGTAGTATTGTTCCTTTTAGTGAATATCCTGAAAGTGGGTAAATTTTCATTTGATCCAAGACCCAAATCTTTCAAACAATTCCTACATCTGAAAGGCAACCTGATTAGTGCAGATCACACACCATTTTGGTGAGAATGTCTTTCCCAGCTGGCCGTTGGGCACTTCAGGATGGGGGCTGTATCTCCTCATCACTTTGTAAGCCCTGCCATTTTAGCTAGATACATATGTGTGGTTCACAAACACCATTTACTTGGCTGAGGGATGAGTGGCATTGTCACTGCAATCTGGAAGGACTGTAGCCAACTGTTGGGGAACAAAGGACGCCAGGTCCATTCCCTGCTCTGCCAGAGTTCGGGAGGCCACCAGTGGCCTTCTCTGGACACCAGTTCCTCTCTCTGAAATGAAGGGGCTATTCTGTGTGGCCTGTAGGACCTTCCCAGTCTTAAGTTTGTGAAATCAGACTGGCTTTGGCCAGTAGGGTGGGCCATAGACACGACAGAGCCTTAGAGCATGCTGGGCAGTGGCTATCTAGGAGGAGACTGGCCTGGTGTGTCTAACAACTTGTTTATTTAACCTCTTTCAATGAAGTGGGGATCATGAATGTCACTCCTACCCCAAGACCATTTTAATTTGGCCTTAACCAACTCAGTGACACAGATGTCTGGGCAGATGGAAAGTGAATCCCCAAGGCCCATCTGTGAAAGCTTCTCCTGACCATACCTCATGGTTTCCTGTGGTTGAAACCTATGGTCGAAACTCAAATGCTATTATTTTACCTTTCTGATGAAAGACTATGTCACAGAACCTCTGTCCAGAAGCCCCATAGGAAGAATAAACATTCTCCCTTTTATCAAATTCCTTCTGAGAATTTGTGGAAGTAAGATAATTATGTTTCCAAGGGGAACCCAAAAATTACGCTTTTAGAGTTGGGAATCATCTTAAAGCTCATCTCGTTCTGCTACTGAAATGGGTCGAAATTCATTTCCCTGGAGTTTCCACCCTCTGGACCATTGATTCCTCAGGGCTGGCCATCCACAAGGCCATTCAAATCATCTTCCTAAAACATTTAGATGAGGACAGCACTGCCATCACCACCATCACCACCCTGTCTGCTCTCCTCTAAATCTGATCCAGTTCTCCATGTCTCATAAATTACGGCTTTACGTTGCTGCGACTTCCCAGTGATAGTGTTCTCATGACCCATTAATAGGGCCTGAGTTTGTGTTTGTATTCAGTGGCTACTGTTGGCTCCCACTGGATACATCACTAACAAAACCTCAGTTCTTTTCCACATGAGTACCTGGTCTGCACTCTGCATTTGTACAACTGGTGTTTGGATCTAAGTGTAGAAACTTGCATTTATTCCTGCTAAGAGATAGGTGGCTGTTCCAAACATCAGGAATCTTGCAACTTCAAGCAGATTCCAAGAGATCCAGGAACTATGTCTTAAGCCTGATGCTTTGCTTTGAGGAGGAAATGTGGGGCCTCTGCCAGCTTGTTCTGGAAGCTGCCCTCATTGGAGGAAGATAGGCCAGGGCCAATGAATGGGAGCATCTGTGGGGTCCATCGGGTGTGCAGGGACCTTGAAAGCAGGGGGAAGTTCTCCAAGTGGGAGGTTCTCCTGATCCCCTCCCAGTTCTACCCATCATCTGTCTTCAATCCAATGTATAGACGATGGGGATGCGGACCAGCTGCAGAGCTCACCCTTCTATGGCAGAAAACAGAGAAGCAAGAATATCAGACTCATGTGTCTCTGTGGCCGAGATTTGGGGAGAGACTTGAGCACTGAGGTGCCAGAGACCAGGGCTTGGTGGGAGGGAAGAAGAAGGAGGGGGCAGACATCCTGCTGTAGAGTGGAGATGACAGGAGCATGTTTTCTTACTTTCCTTTTCTTGCTCTCATTTCTGTGTTTTATTAAGGGAAACACAAAGGGAAAATTGTGTTATTTGTTAAAAGATGTCAAAGTGCATTTCAAAAGAGAGGAAAAGAAGCAGAAACATTGCTGCCTAGACAGAGATGGCAGTACTCTAACAGGGGCGGCCAGAGACTGGTGAGGGGGGTGGAGGCCCTTGAACTACACACTACCCCGACCTCTGGATTACTTCCCCATGAATCCCTAGTCCTGTGATGACATTCAGATCTTTCAGCAGAGCTAGAGGACCAGGTGCCTCTGTGCTTTCTGGGGTGAAAGGGGACATCCCAAACCAGCTGCTGGAATTGGAGGGGAGAATCAGAAGACACAAATGTGAATCACTGCCTAAGCAGAAGCCACATTCTCCCACCAGCCTGGCAAAGAGGAGACTTGTCCAGGCTAACAAAGGTACCATTTAAAGCACCACATTCTTTGGACCTCACAGTAGAATTATCTGCATGCCCACTTTATCTTGCTGTTGGACTGTGAGCATCTTAAGAAAATGATCCATGTCAGACTCACCTGTGATTCTCCCGAGCACAGCACAATGGCTCTTATACCAAAGAGACCCAGGAATAGTTATCAACGAAATAGACCGTGCCCTAAAGCTGTAGGCTACTTCATGACATGAATGCAATGAGCATGCATGGGCTTTGGAAATGGAAAATCCTGAGTTCGAATCCCAGCCCTGACATTTTCTGTTCAGTCTTCAATTTTTCAACCTCTCCACATCTCAGTTTCCTTATCAGTACAGGAAATAAGATATTCCTCAAGAGTTATGTGACAGTCAAGTGATGATGGCTGTGAAACATCTAATGAGCTATCTGGTTATCTTAATATTGAAACACCCCATGAGTCTCCCTCTAACTGCCGATGATGGAGTGCGTAGAGCCTCTGAAGGAAAAGCACCACCTTGCTCTGCCCTGTTCTCATGAATAAACACGAGACATGCCAGCACTGTGTCTGGCAACTGTAAAGTTGAGTTTCTGTGCCTGGGATGGGCTATGCCCTGCACCTGGGGGGTGGCACTGCAGGGCAGTCAAGAACACGGGCTCTGGGGTCAGATAGACCTGTGATTATCTGCCCCTTGGGGTGACTGTGAGCAAGTTCTTTTATCTCGTCAAGCCTCAGCTTCCCCATTCAGTAAATTAAGGAAATTAATGGGGTGTTCTTCTGTGTGTTAAATGCCATGATAAACACATACATAATACCTAGAAAGTGGTAATTTTTTTCTAGGTGCCTAGAAATACAGGCACCTAGTAAAGGTCTAGTGAATTTTAGTTGCTCTGATTGCCACCATCATCATCATTAGCCAATAAGCACCTCCAGGACCACAGTTTATTTAAATCTGTAGTACCTCGCACTTGGACATGGGTATGCAGAGAATGTGACTTGAATTACCCTAAACTAAATGGAGTTGAAGACAGCCCTTCACACGGAGCGAGATCCCTGTGGTGTCTGCTCTTGGTTCTACCCACTGTCTGAGATGGTACTTCTTTGGGAGCAATCCCACATGCTCCGTTATAAGTCCCCAGACTGCAGGCTTCCTGAATAGGCCCCTCGCTCCTGGGCTCTGGACAAACCCTTTCTTTGACATCTGCATGTGATACTTCACACCAAATAGCAGAAACTTGGCAATTATGGGGGAAGGGCAGGTGGGGGCCACAATGAGTGAACAGCTCAGGTACCACAACAGGGAGAGATCTGTGAAGAGTGTGAAGATCTGTAAAGATCTGTTAGTCCCTGGGCCTAATTCAGCTACCACACATTTCGGTTACCATGCAGTGAATGTGTGGGTGGATCAGGCAGAGTCCCTGGACACAGTGCCCAGGGAGCAGCTGGGAGCCTGGCTGAAGCCTTTGCAGCATTGAAGTGTCCAGTGTTGGGGGGCAGTAGCTCTGAGCCAGGCCCACAGGCAGGCCATGCCCATGGCAGAGGCAGGTGCCCTGAATAAGCTCTGAGCTAAAACGGGTATGGAGGCCACTTTCCTTAACCCACTAGTGAGAGTCCAACTCCCTACGGGCATTTTCAGGAAGGAAGGGCCTCCCACCTGCATCTCCCACCACCAAGGACATTAAACCACAGCAGTGACAGAGAAAACACTACGGACATCCCTACCCTTGAATGCATGCCTACCCTTATTCTTCTGATGGGTATGCCCTATTTATCCAATTATTTATTTATATAATATATCTCACTAATTGCCACAGGATTTGAGATGGCATGCAAATACTATTAATATTAAAAAGAATTTTATATGCTATAAAAATGATAAAATAATTTACATATATAAATTATATACTGGGAGTAGTAAAACAAATCAGCCCAAAAATAATAACGTGGGGCTAATAATTTGAATAATTTGTGATAAAATGTTATCCTGTGTTTACAAGGTAAAACAGAAAAATGTAAAGTCTTCCAAAATTGTTATGATTGGATCAAACTATGTATCAATTATATTTATATGTCCAGTTGGCTTTAGGACAGAGTCTATAACAAAAGAACAAACATATAACTCACAACAATGAGATCAAATCTGTGATCGCCTTAACAATGTTTGAATATATATACTTTTGTATACTGACTGTATCTCACCTCTTCTCAAAAGAATTTTAGTGAACATAAAACTAATGATATATGCAACAAATTAATAAGATAGAACTACAAAATCTTAAATAGAGAAAACAGATCATGTAGATATGCTAAATATACGAGCTAATAGTTGTTTCTTTGAGGAAAAAACTATGAAAATACGGTTTGAACTAACATAGTTCTGAATATATACTTGGCACCTATTCTGTATGAATATTTGAAGGAACAGATGAAGTAATTGCCATAATTGAGGGTCAGTTTTGCCTTTGAGCTTCCTGGTAGCAGGGGCGAAAAGGGAAATAATCAATCTACAGATATTTTTGCACCAACATTAGAGTTGTGATTGTGGATTTGTTTGCATAAACAAAAGTGCACCCTTAATCCTCATAGCTCTAGATCCTTGTGCCCAAGTGGGCAAACAGTGAACTTTTTTTACATCTCAATCCTCAGCATAATGCTTTACATAAATATATTCTGCAGGAATATATTAAGAAGAACTTTAAAAAGAAGGGTTCTTTGATGCATCTCAAATATGATTCCATTTCCTCCTTTCTTATCCTGTCAATAATTTATCCAAAACCCTTTTTAAACCTTGAAGTTCGAAGGGAAAAAATAATTTGCTAGGAGGATATTGAAGGGAAAGAATTCCAGGCAAATGGCATGACTTGAACTAGGTCAAAAAGGCCAGAAAGTCAAGGTGAATTGGAGGATCTCTGTGAACATAAGGAAGTGGGACAGCCCAGGAGGTTTAAATACCAGACTTTAGAATTTAGACCACAGAGAACCCTGCAAGTTTGGGATCACAGGAATAAAATAATCAGGAGTGTGGTCTCAGATTATTAAATCTGATAGCAGTGTGGCTGATGAATTCAAAGGGAGAGAAAAGGGCAAGTAAAACAGATAAACTGAGTCTCTCAATATAGGTAAGAAATCCAGGACCTAGACCTGAGCAGGGACAGCGGAATTGAAATTGAGGGGGATGAACATTAAGAGGCATCTCAGAAATTGAGTCGACAAAGTTCAGTGTCTATTCAGCTGGGAGGTGAGGGGGAAAGAAGGAAAGCCATCGAGAGGCCTGGGGAGCAGGGGAGCAGTAACAGAAGAAAGAAATGTCAGAGGATCAGCAACAGGATGGGGTGCAAGAAGTTTGGTGGCTTTTCAAAATGTTTTCATATCCATTATCTCATTGATTTCATATGCAAGTGGAGCGAGATCCACCCTGAATATCCACTGAAAACCACTCTGCCCCTGTTTAGAGCTGCCAAGTTTCAACGATTAAACCTTTGCCTCCATCCTTCAGGTGGCACCAGGGCATCCACTGGCAGGTGACCTGCCCTCTCCAGGCAGCCCCGAGCCCTCACTGGAGCTGAGCCACTCTGCCCTGGTTCTGCGCCAGCAGCAGCTAAAAGTCGGGTAGTGCAAACACTGTGGCCTGCCATGCTTGCCAGGAACACGGATGGGTGTGCCCCAGAGTTCAGCCAGAGTCTCCCAGAACATCTGGGTGGGTGGGGAAGAAGGAACACAGCCATGGAGTTTCTGAGCGTCTCATCTTTCTTCCCACTGGGTAGTAAGCTCTGGTTTCACCACTGACTCACCCCCAGGCACAGACAAGTAGTTTCACCCCAGGCTGCATCTTCTCCCCTAAGCAATGGGACAGATAATATTTCCTCACCTCCTAGACAGCTGGGCGTTAATGACAGGGCTCCCTGTGAGCCTGCCTAGGCCTCAGTTGGATGGCATGAGTGATTCCATAAAGAATCACTGACCTTGTCATGAAGTGTTCCAAACACTGACCTCGTCATGAAGTCAGTCCTGCATGAGGCCCCAGCACTCAGCTGGTCCTGCCTCTCAAGTCACAGACCAGGGGGAAGAGCCAGTCTGTGGCCACTGCCACTTCACACTGTCATCAGACATACACGTGTGGGCTTCTGATGGGTCTACACATCCTAAGGAAAGTATAATTTTCCCCGCACAGAATGCCCCTGCAAATCTTTCCAGCCTCGTTTCCTCAACTGCCATGCCCTTCTCTCTTCTCCCCACTCCACTCAACTCCAGGCCCTCCACAGTCGACCCACCCACCCACTGACTCGGACAGTCCTCAGCTGCCTAGCTTAAGCTGTGCTCTGGTACAGGCCAAGTCCCCTTGCCTTTCTTCTCTGTCCGGTTGAAGACCCACTTCTGCTCTCAGACAGGTATTTAACCCCTTCTCCGAGCTCCCTTCCAGGCCTTTTAGCATTCATCACAAAGTATTACTAGTTTTTCTTTATTCTTTTTAATATTTATTTATTTGAAACAGAGTCTCACTTTGTCACCCTCAGTAGGGTGCCATGGCATCATAGCTCACAATAACCTCAAATTCTTAGGCTCCAGAGATCCTCTTGCATCAGCCTCCCAAGTAGCTGGGACTACAGGCACCCGCCCCAACACCTGGCTATTTTTAGAGATGAGGTCTTGCTTTTGCTCACTCTGGTCTCGAACTCCTGAACTCAAGCAATTCACTTGCCTTGGCCTCCCAGAGTGCTAGGATTACAGGTGTGAGCCACTGCGCTGGTATTACCTGCGTTAGCCACCTTCCTGCTTCACTAGAAAACACACAGATCTGTGTCTTAGGGAGCTAGGAATCCTCAGAGCCTTGCAGCATCTGGTCCTGGTAACTGATGTGGGGAGGAAGATGGGAAAAAATCAGACATCAAGAGGGTGTAAAACCCAGGGGTGTTTAAAAAAGGGGGTGTGGTGGAGTGTCCACATCCAGCCCCCTCCGTGCCCACCTTTCCATGGTACATCATCTGCCAGCTATTCTATATCCTAAGTGTCCTTCCAGAGCTTATTTGCACATTGACATATATACAAATATAGCTCCTTCACTACAAAAATAGCACTGTTGTAAACGTTTTTTGCATAAAGATTCCTTTATAAAAAACCTCCAAATTTCTCCGTATTCATCCTCTCCCGATTTAAATCTTTAACTTGTCGCTTAACCATCCGTGAAACAAACCACTACTGAAATAAGTCATGGTACAGGTGCAGTTGCATTTTAAACAAGATTGAGTTCCCCCAAAAATCATGCAAAAATCACATTTTTATCAAATCAGTCATATTTTCAGTGCACTCCGGGGATATGTTCTTCAAACATATCCAAAAATGATGCTTTTTATCAGTGAGAAAATGGCCCGCTATGCTGTTCCCCAAACTATTGATTAGGTTTAGATTTGTTAACACCTCCTTTTCTTTGAACCCAACAACACAGATTTAAATGAGAATGACTTTCTCTGTCTAGTAAGAAAAAATAAAATTTAGAGACAGAGTTTCTCCCTTAGAAACCCCTTCAAATTGGAAACACAGAGAACTGGTAGCTTGGGCTGCCCCCACCTTCTGATCCACAGATCCTGAGGGTACACCTGTAACTTCTGGAGCTTGGCAAGGTAGCGTGGAAGTTGATTCCATGATTTTAGCTCACGGTGGTGCTGCCTAATGACTTCAACTGTTGAAGATTGTAAATCAGTGAACCATCAACCCAGCCATGGGCCAAACTCAGCCCCTTGTCTGTTTTTGCACCACTGGAAAACTAGGTGGCTTAGACCTTTTAAATGATTTTTAAAAATCAAAAGGAAAATATCTGGTGACATGTGCTAATTATGAAATGGAAGTTTCAGTGTCCATAAGAACATTTTAATGCAACACTATCACACTCTTGTGTAGTTCCTGTCCTCAGCTGTTCTCGCACAACAGAGACAATGGAATAGTTGAAACTGTATGATTGAAAACCTAAAATATTTACTGTCTGGCCCTTTATGAAAAGAGCTTGCTAACCCCTGTCCTAAAAGATACTCCAAGACACAAAGCAGATAAATGCCTTGACAAAATAGGCTTATCTTGTTCCACTTCAGCTGTTCGCACTTGGCCAAATAAGATCTCCATGGTGAGACTTTTATTCTTTTTGAAGAAAAGCATTATCACCATGAGCAGTGCTGAGATCTCCTTCATCTATATCAGAGGATCAAACTGACCTTTCTTTCCACTGGTCCTTCATTCCTGGAGTTCAAGGGAGGGGTCTCCAGCCAGGCAAACCACCCCAGTGGGTCAGATTTCCCTGCTGCAGAATTGCAGGTGTCCACAGGAGGGCAGCAGCTTTCCTGTCTGCAGATCTCTGATGACCTTCCCAGCTTTGGAGGGCTGCAGGAGACCTCAGTGTTTGCAAACCGTAGCAGAATTCTCTCTAGTGCCATGGTCAAGCCATCCTACTCTACAAGAACCCACATAAGCCTTCTGGTCCCCATCAGGCAGTCTGACATCTTGGTGGTTTACCATTAGATCCGTTCTCCCCCTCTTGCTATTCCAATCAAGCACACTATATGAGCTTTTTAGGCTGATGTCTCTCAACCTCAAAACCCACTCTTCTCTACCCTGCCTTGCAATGCTAAAGCAAGGATTCTGCAGAGCACATTCTGCTCTGTCCAGTCACACCAGAGTAGGTGCAAAACCCACTCTTCTATACCCTGCCTTGCAATGCTTCTGCACCCCAGGAATAGCACGGTTTTATCCGATAGCAGCTGAGCCCAGCCTGCATCTTCATAACACTTGCAGAGCTGGCTCCATGGTGCCCACCTCACTGACACACCAGCTACCTATGCACCAGCAGGCCTTTCCTCCAAGGTTCCCACATTTTTATAATTCCAAGATCTTCCTTTTGGAAGAGTACTATGGATGCAGATCTCCTCCTGCAACTGCTCCATTTATGCTAACCTGGTATTTTCTTCCTGCCTTTTCAGTTGCCTGTTTAAGCATGCAATGTCTAGTTGACTTTCTTTACATTAGATTTACATTGTCATCAGATCTGTTCTTCTTGAAGTGTCAGCAATAAGAAAGAAAAGACTGATTAAGTTCCTCTCACTTCTGAACCCCACTCTTGCTATTCCAATCAAGCACACTGTAAGAGCTTTTCAGGCTGTTGTCTCCCAGCTCAACACCCACTCTTCTACACCCTGCGTTGCAATGCTGAAGCCAGGACTGTGCAGAGTGCATTCTGGAGTTGGCATTTGTTTCCTAACTGGACTCTGACTAAAACTAATGAGAGATTCCATTGTGATTATTGGATCTGAGATTGTCCCAAAGTCCATGTGAGAAATTCAACCTACAAATGCCTACTGTGTAACCACACAAGAAAGTCACTGGGCTTGAAGCCGAGAAGCAGGCACCGCGGATGGACTCGGGCATCACACTGCTCGAGACCCTCCACTCCGACCTCTGACCCTGCCGCTCCAATGCAGGCTAGGTGGCTGCCTCCCTCCCTAACGTGCTCTTCCGTGTTCCTCTGGCCAACTCTCACCCAGCCCACCCAACTCCACCATCCAGCCAAAGAAACGCAGAAAAACAAAAGAAATGTGTGTCCTGCAATGGCCTGGTGAGAAAGTCAAACTCTCACCTTTTTGAAACTGTTTGTGGTTCTGGCAGAGGACCCTAGTTCTCGAATGTCACTGTTCCTGGAAGCTCCATAGCCAGGCAGAGAGAAAGACACCACCTCGGGTGCAAGAAAGGTAGACGCAGAGCTCATCTCACAGACAGAGGACTTGGATCCGCGCAGGGTGAAGAGTGGAGGGAGGAAGGTAGGTGACAGGTGACGCGGCTCTGCTTAGGGCAAAGCTGGACTCTGCTGACCAGCAGCTCCAGGCCAAGCCTTCTTTTCGGGACCCATTGAAATGACAAATCGTGCTGTTTATGGCATTCAAAACACAGAACCCTTTAGCTGTTATTGCCAGAAACGCAGACTCACTGGGGTCTTGGGGGTGGGGGGGTCTCTGCCCCTCCCTTCCCGGAACGACCCGCCGAGGCTCAGCAGCCCCGCGACTCTGCCGTGACCTCGAGCGCACCCTAGTGGCCAATAGCTGCCAAGGCACTGGGGCCACCCCCTCTGCCCCCGTGCCCACGTGTGCCCACTTTCAACGTGCGTCTCTTTCCCCAAATCTTCCTGTTCTCTTTTTACATTTCTCCTCTCCTTTTTCTTTCCGATTTTTCTACCCAGCGCTTTCTTCACGTGGCCCCTCCCTTGCTCAACCCCACGGCGGACTGTTTTGTTCTCAGCCCACCTGCTTAGCCCAAACACACCTGTTTCTGGGCACTGCCAGGCGTGCTCTCGGGCATTAATCAAAGTGACTCCACTTACTAGAGGGTTGAGAGTGGGGTGGGGGTGGGGGAAAGGAAGGGACCCTCTCCCGCCTCTCACACTCTCTGGTTTAGAAGCCTGGAAGTACAGAACCCACCAGAGGGACCCCGGCACTGGAGCCACATTGAGCAAACCGTCCCAGCTGATCTCAGGCCAGGACACCCCTGCCCCAGGGGGGCTACCTGCCAGCCACTCTCACCTCTCCTGGCCGCAGGGGCCTGCGGCTCTGACGAGGTGTGTGCCCGGCTCAACACAGCCCACCCTGACCCACTGCGGTGTGGGGTTCCTTTTTTAAGAATCCATTTCCTAATGAACAGTAAAAATTCAAACTCCTTGCTTTAGTCCCCACCCAAGAAATTCTGAGGGACTGCAAACAGTTCTCTAGCACCCCTCTTCATACTCACTGCCGATGCACACATCTGAGGAGTCTAGATCAAAGTGGGGCAGTGAGGGCTGAGAGGGCGGGAATCACTCAGGTGCTTCTCTTTCCCAGCTGTTCTTCCACCTCGCTAACAAGGAGAACTCTTAGGATTCTAAATGTGAAACAAATACCTTCTGTTGCGACAGTCCTAATTCCAGGATGACAAACATTAAACATGTCCTAATTCCATGTCACCCCCATATCCACCCCTATCCTACCTCTGTCTGTACCCTACCCTCCACTCACACACACTGTCCCAGGGGAGGTACAACTAGCTGATCACAGCAGTGGGCTAAGATGCAACTCAAATCTCTGCTTCATAGTGAACCCAACAGCCACTTCACATTTGTTTTTGACAAACAAGATTTAACCTTCCTCCTGGTTCTGGCCTATTTTAAAGTTAGGATCTTCAAAATACAAATATGTGATTTATTGTCATCCAGAACATCTGTTATTCCAAATCTGGGCTCTAAATCGGTTCAACTACAGCCTTGTAAATATCTCAAATTCTTGTCCTTCCTTTTTTAAAGATTTGGATGTCTGTGCTCCTTCAATATGTTCTTGAACATGGTCCCACTGCCAGGCCTTTGAACTGGCTTCCCTTTAGCCTGTCCCATTCTTCTTCCCCTGGGCACCACGTGGCTCAGGCCTTCACTTCTTTAGGTCTCATTCAGTCATTGCCCTAACAGAGAAGGTGTCCCAGGATGTCTCTGAAGATGAGCCCATACTCTCCCTCTGCATCTTTATTCTGACTTCTTACCCAGTGTTTTCTTCACAGCGTTAATCACCACCAAATTTATTATTTGGTTATTTAAGAATTGATTTTCTGTTTCCCCTGCTGGAAGAAAGGTCTATAAGAACAGGAGATCTTCCGTTTGTTGTTGTTTCCACAATGCCCATAACAGGTCATCAATAAATATATGTTTGATGAATGAATAAGTGAATGGATAAATAAACAGATGAAGAAATTATACCAGGAAAAACTTTGCCCTTACCCCGCAAAGGAACCTGCTCTCTGCATGGAGTTACTTGAAATAGAAACAAGGCACAAAAGTGTACAACCTCCACATGAGCTCCTCCTTACACAGCATTACTATTTACTTTGAACAAAGGTCATAGTCATAGTTTAATTGTAAATATAAATATTCCTGTTCTCTTTTATCAATATAAACACAGAAATATCCAACATATGCAAACAGACAAAACATACATTCTCAACACACATAAGATGACTCCCTAACTCAGACCAATTGGAAAAAAGGCAAAGATGAATTACTAGAAAGCTCAGACTATTAGCATTTTCAATGAAATACACATTTATTAGTTTCAAATACAGGGGCACTCAGACAGTCAAGACCTTAATTCAATTTATTTCGATTCAACTGCCAAGAAAAGCCACAAACCCAGAAATAATCAAAGAGTCCTTCAGGCATAAGCAGCAATGAAAATAGCCCAAAATAGCCAAAAGCAGGAAATTTGCTGAGATTCAGTTACTTTACTAAGAGAAAGTGCTGCTCTCATAGGCTATCAATGCCCATAAATGTGAAACTCTGCTGATACCCAAGACAAGCAGAACAAGAGGAAATAGATATATAATAACAATAATAACAACCGCCCCAATGTTAACAACTACTATTTCATTTATTGAGCACTTACTGTATGAAGTACAGACCCGACTCCAATTGCTATATATGTATTACTTATATAACCTGCATAACATTTACATTAGGTATGTGCTATTATTATCCCCATTTTACAGGTGAGGCTGCTGAGGTACAGAAAATATAACTTGAAGGCAGAAGTTAAAATGGAGAACAAAGAACAAAAGGGCAGATAGCTCTGGCCACAGAAGTAGAAAAGACAACTTAGATTAGAAGTATACTGTCAGTTGAAGGAGCTCATGATGAGAGCAGAGGTGGCCAAGAAGGAAGAGCACTCAAACCCCAACCACAGAAAGCTCAGTGCAGGGGCGTTCAGTGGCAGGACCGTTGCCACGCCCTGAGCGTCACTGTTCTGCTGTCAATGCAATACCTGGGGGATTCTCTGAGTCAGCCCTTCCCTGTAAGACCTCCAAAGTGATTGCTGAAGCTGGACAGTCCCCAGTGTGCTTGACTTTTAATGAACCAGGTATAAAGTGTATCACTTGCCTAGAATTTCTGGTCCAGATGTATTGGCAATTCAAATTATTGCAGAACTGCATTAACGTTTTCGGATTGTTTTAACTGGCACATTTATTTTATGCCAAAAATACCTTTAAAATGCCTTGAATGTTACTTGTCCTCAAGTAGTTTTAGCCATCCCTCTATAGCTTGGTTCACCTGCTCTTTTTTTTTTTTTTTTTCCTTCTTTCAGTGTCAAGGTAGATTTCAAATTGGAACATTTCTATATGATCCCCACTTCCAAATACAGTAGGCCTGGGCTGGTGTGAGTGTGCACATTTCTCCTTCACTCCTGGGCTATCTCTAATCCTCTGACACAGGACAATAGCTGCACTCTGGTCTGCAAGCAGCAACCACATACAAAGTGAGATTCTCCACTGCTCTGCGGCAGCCTGGCATATTGGAGCATGAAAAGTGGACCTTTTCCACTTACACATAAAATCTGTCAACTCTCAGCCTGGACTCACAAGCAGGACACCTCCTAGGCTGCCAGGAAGTTGTTCCTGTTGTTCATACACAGCAGGATAGGTGCACGGGCTACAGCTCCTGAGAAACATCCTAAACACTTGGATAAAACCTCTTAGCCCTTCCCTCCTGTCCTTGGGATGCTGAATGTTCTTGCCTGCGACTGACTTTTACCTTGCAGGTTCCACTGAGCAGCTGGTAGGGCCACTCTCAGTAATGATTTCCATTCACAAATGGGTCTCAGTTGTTCCTATAATTGATAGTGTGGCCCCAAAATACCAAAGCTATCTCTCTCATGGGCTACAAATCTCGGCAGCACCTCCACCTCAGGGTGGATCCTGAGCCTAACATGTCCCACCTGACCTTGGATGACACATCGCTGGGGTAAGAACATATCTCTAAGTGCTATAGGACCCGGGCTCCACCTGGCCTAGTTCACGCGGCCCCCTCCAATCACAAGCCAGGACTTTGGATCTGTCCTCTCTATCTCCTCCCCCAGTGGAGCTAAATCATGGACAATTAAACTCTTGCTTGCCTATAATGTCCATAGTCACCTAAATGTGGAAGCTGGTGTTTTCCAAAAGTTTATATTTCCTTTTCAAATGCCAGTTCCCTTAAGGATCGGAACTTCCAGGGGTAGGTGGCTTCTGCCCTCACACCTGCCTCTCCTGTTCAGGTGGCCCAGCAAAGCCCGGAGAATTGACCCTGCTGCTAACTCCACAGTGGACACCCAAATTATTCCAAGCTCTAAAAGGCAGAGCCAAATGAAGTCTTCTATTCAGCCTTCCTTTCAGATCATGTTCAAGGCAGCGCCTGTAGCTCAGTGGATAGGGCATCACTCACATACACCGAGGCTGGTGGGTTCAAACCTGGTCTGGACCGGCTAAAACAACAATGACAACGGCAACAAAAAGATGGCCGGCCATTGTGGTGGGTGCCTGAAGTCCCAGCTACGTGGGAGGCTGAGGCAAGAAAATCGTTTTAGTCCAGGAGTTTGAGGTTTCTGTGAGCTATGACGCCACCGCACATTACCCAGGGCAACAGCTTGAGACTGTCTCAAAAAAAAAAAAAAAGAAAGAAAGAAAGAAAAAGATCATGTTCAAGAGATATTGCATCATTCAAACATTTCTGCACATTACGTAGGTCACACGAAATTAGCAATAGTTAAACTTTTGGTAGTATTAGAGTGAAATTTTTCCCTTCCATGGACTTTTCTGTGAACACACATTTTTTATGTTCCTGCATTACTGTTAGAAAAGAAAATATCTTTCTTTAGTTAAAAAAATGTATAGATTTTAGGTTTCATTGAATCGGATCCCCTGTGTGTTTTAAAGCCTGGGCAACATGGTGGAACTCAGTCCCCTCTGGGCACAGGGGTACACATCTGTAGACTGTAGGCAGAAGGATTGCTTCAGCCCACGAATTCGAGGTTACAGAGAGCTGTGATCACTGAACTCCGGCCCGATTCAGGTTTGCACATGCCTGTCTGTTACAGGGCTTGTCCACCTGGGAGGGAGGGGCGGCCCCACCTCCCCCTTCCTAGCCTGCTGTCAGTCAGCTGCAAGGTCCAAACACAGAGGCTTCACATTTGACATCCTCCCTCAGCAAAGCTCCTGTTGTATAGAGAGGCACAAAGGCCAGACACCGTAGTTTTGGTTTTACAGGTGAGAAAACCCAGCCACTGGGAGTCGATTCCCAGTGGATTTTTCAGCTCCATGAAATCCTGACAGCAGGTTTCATGTTCTGTCTGTTAAGACTGATCCACCGGGCTGGAATCATCTGAAGGACTTCCCAGACTGCCCATGGGGTCGCTGTGAGTGACTCCCATCAGTCCCGCCTAAGCAGAACTAAAAACGCATGCCATAAATTTTCACTAATCACCTTCCAAAATGAAGTCAACTCAAATAGATCACAAGATGAGCCTGACAACACTCAGAACTCATTACCTTTTGAATCAATTGTACTAGCAAAATTCTCATCTTTATACTCCACTGAGGTTGCACTCATCCTGTGCGTTAAATCCTGCTGCCCTCCACAATGCCCTCCACCTCCATAGTACCTTGCTGGACATAATCACCTGCTCTTCAGTAATAAAATGGCCATCAGCACTCTCTGTGTCCCCAGTGAATGATGCTGCCCAATGTGAGGTCTCTCCACTCCAGCTCCTGCTCCCGAGCTTCCCACCGACTGCAGGGAGGGGGAGGAGCAAGGAGGTGGCCAAGGAAAGCAGGGTTTCCATCAGTGCAGCTGTGTTTCCAGATAGACTTAGGTGTGTGGGGACACAAGGCGTTTCCCCCAAGCAGGACCTAACCAAGAGTGCTGTCCCATCATTCCCAAGTGGCATAGAATGAGGTCCTCAAAGAAAGTGGTTGTAGTATCCTTGAACCGCGGCCCTGCCTTCTGGCACCTGGCCTTAAACCTCTTTCCTTGGCATTATGACATTTCCACCTTTTCATCTGCCCTATATTTTAAAATTGAGTTAAATTTAACAAGTCTGTTAGGTAAGGATTCCCGGTTTGGGTTTTCTTTTTGTCCTACTTCATATGTGACTGCTTTCTTTTTTTTTTGCAGTTTTTTGGCCAGGGCTGGGTTTGAACCCACCACATCTGGCATATGGGGCCAGTGCCCTACTCCATTGAGCCATAGGTGCCGCCCTGTGACTGCTTTTTAAAACATGAGATGTTATTGTCCTTGTGCGGGTCCATAATGCTACACAAATAATCAGTGGAAAACGTGGTCATGAAACGTTTAAGGACGAGGGAACTTACAAGACCATTGTCTGGATGAGTCAGCACTGTGTCACAAGAAGGAAGAAGAAGGAAATCTCAGTGGGATTACTCTCCTATGACACTAATACTAATCATTCATAATATAAAATACAAGTACTTATTTAATAAATGTTGAATGCAGTACGTAGAAGGATTAGGAGTGTTCCTGCATTGGAGTTTGGCAACAAACCAGTGAGTAGAGTGTGTTCTACGGCTCAGGTTTTACAGTTGAGGAAACCGAGGCTCGGCTGAGTCGGTGCCAGGCCTTTGGGGGGTGTGCGGGGGGCGGGAGCGAGGCGCCCCTCCCGCGGGCAGGCGCAGCCGGCCCAGGCTCTCGAGGCGCCCGGGGCCCCGCCCGGCCTCAGCCGGCGAGTTAGATAATCTTCCCAGGGACTGCCGCCGGTTCGCTGCCAAACCGCAGGGAGGGCCGGACCGGGAAGGGGGGGCGGGTGTGTGCTGGGAACTGTTTGTTGCTGCATTTTCTGAATTAAAAGAAAACAGAGGACTAGAGCAAAGAAGACAGCAAAGTTCAAGGGAGAATCCGGCCAATCACCTTGGGCAGAGCCTGGACCGCCGCCAGCGCTCTCTCTTGGCCAGGGCAAGGCTGCCGAGTGCGTGCTGAGTGCTTAGTGAGTATTCACGGTGGGTGATAGATGACTGGCTTGGAATCCTTCCACACCACAAATTTGTTCCTCTGTACACCCAGGCAACCAAGAAGCCAAAAGAGATGAGGGATTGGGGAGGAGGGTCTTCAACTTCAGCGTCTCTGGCTGCCTAGCCCCGCCCCCCATTGTCCGGGACTCCTCGGCCTCCCGCGGAGCCTGGCCTTGGACTCTCTCAGTGCGCGCTCTCAGCCGCAGGCCAAGCCCAGCCGCCCCAGGCAGGGATTAGATGCAAGCGTCTTTTGGCTGCACCGAGGCAGCCTCCTCACCTCCCTGCCTTCAGCCCTTCCCCTCTGCTGCTCCCCGACACAGCCATCCACCGCACAGCTGCCAGAATCCCGCTTCCGTTCCACGGTTTTGATCATGTAACATCCCCACTTGGAAGGCCAGACTGAGTCCCGGCGGCCTCATATGTCAAATCTCAATTCCAACCTTGACCGTTAAGGTCCTCCCCACGGCCCCCCATCTCGCCTGCCCTGTCTCCTTGGCCTTCTTTCCAAAATCTTCCAGTGCAAAACTCCAGCGCTCAGATGATGTAAAACGTGATAGCCTCTCCCTCCTCGACTTCACCACTTAGTCATTACACAAATATTTATTGAGCATTTATAATGTGCCAGGCGCTCAACTGTGGGCTGCAGATACAGTCAGAAGACGAAATCATCCTGCCCTTGACGAATTTACAGTCAAGTGAAGAAAACAGTTAAACAAGAATGCAATTCTCTTCTCTTTAACACTAAAACATATAGCTCACATTTAAACCTGAACCCAACTATGTAAAACGAACTAATAAAGAGATCAAGTACAGATAAAAGACTGAAAAGAAACATGCCAAAATAGTTATTCCTGGGCAGCGAAGTAACAAAAATTAGGATGACTATTTCCTTATTTCTACTTTTAGGCAACTGCCCAATTTTCTGACCAGGCATTAAGTTTTATGGTTAAGAGCAAACTGTTTTGTGATATTTCTTGGGGGGGGGGGGGGCGTTAAAAAGCATTATCATTTCTTTTAAGAAAATTTTGAAACTACAGAATGTATTAATAAGAAAATTAAAACACGATCCCAAGACAACACATAATAAATTTTATCAGCACATAGCCTCTATCATATTTTTTCATAAAAATTGGGCTCCCTATGTGCAAAATATACCACAATCTATTTCTACTTAGCATAACATAGTATAAATAATCGTTCATGGTAGGCGGCGCCTATGGGCTCAAAGGAATAGGGCTCTGGCTCCATAAACTATAGGTGGCAGGTTCAAACCTGGCCCTGGCCAAAAACTGCAAAAAAATAAAATAAAATAAAAATTTTTTTCATGGCATTAAACTGTTCTACAACATCTTTTTTTATGTCTCTGTAATGATTGACATGAATGAACTATAAATAGTTCAGTCAGTCCTTATAAATAAACCTTTACACACATTCAGGAAAAAGTAGAAAATTGTGGGAATTTGGAAGAGGCTTTTGAATCCAGCCTCTTAAAGGCTGAATATAACTTAGACCAATTTGCTACATTTTTCTAGGTCTAATTTTCTCACTCATAGATGAGTTGATAATGTTTTCCTTCCAGGTTATCGTGAGAACAAAATGAAATAGAATGTATAAATGGCTTTGGTCACCCCCGGCATGCAAAGCTTGGTTAATAGCTATTGTTAGTCCTGATTAGTTTATGAGAATGCATTTCCCCATGTAGAATTTTGGATAAAAAGGTCTGACTATTTTTTTTTTTTTGAGACAGAGCCTCAAGCTGTCACCCTGGATAGGGTGCTGTGGCATCACAGTTCACAGCAACCTCCAATTCCTGGGCTCAAGCGAGTCTCCTGCCTCCGCCTCCCAAGTAGCTGGAACCACAGGTGCCTGCCACAACGCCCGGCCATTTTTTGGTTGCAGTCATCATTGTTGTTTGGCGGGCTAGGGTTGGATTCAAACCCGCCAGCTCAGGTGTATGTGGCTGGCGCCTTAGTCCCTTGAGCCACAGGCGCTGAGCCAACACCTGGCTATTTTTAGAGACAAAGTCTTGCACTGGCTCAGGCTGGTCTTGAACGCCTGAGCTCAGGCAATCCACCTGCCTTGGCCTCCCAGAGTGCTAAGATTATTGAGGTGAGCCACTGTGCCCAGTAAATCTTTGAAGCAGGAATTGTTTTCTGCTGATGAGCTCTTATGTAGAAGTCAAATCAATGAGGAGAAAGAGAGAATGAATTCCCTCATATTTACCTACATCAGCCGGATTCGAAACTGCCACCCTCAGTATATGGGGCTGGCTCCCTACCCACTGAGCCACAGGCACTGCGCCACTACTACAATCTTTACCCCTGCCTTTCTTTTAGGCCAGGAGAAACAAAACCATGGGGCCACAATTGCTGAAGGTCTATGGGAGATGCTCCGCTCTTTGGGAGTTCTCACCTTGTACCATTCTGCTGAGTGGGGGGGATCACACTGTAGTACACTGGTACACCCCCTGCCGGGAGGCCTCCTTGCACAGACTGACTTGCAGGGACCAACATGGGTTGCTGGAAAGGTGGCTGAACCACATTTTGTGAGTCATTACCCACTGGAACCTGGGGGGAAAGAGAAGAAAAGGACTACTCATGCTTCCATTGAGATCCAGACAATAGCCTAGTTATTACTAGACAGGGGCATTACAACTTCCTTCCCTACCTTTTAGAGCCTCTTCTTCTCCCCATCTGCCTAAAGAAAACTTAGGCATTTCTCCCTTTTCCAAATACCACCCTTGAGCATCTAACATACAGAAAGGAGCCTGACTTCCTTTAGAGATTATTTTCCTGGGCATATGCTCATTTGCATGACTGTATAAAGACCAAACAATTTAAAGACTCTATTTAGACTCTATAGACTTTTCTCTCAGAGGAAAAAAACCTAAAAATTCTGGGAAAAAGGAGACAATATTCTAGTATTGGAGTTGTCAGTCTGAATGATCCCCAAAGGCCTCCTTTTCCTCATCTTGAGGACTAGTGATTTTTCCAATGCAGAATGCACCCACTTGGTAAGAAGGCAGTGGAGTGTACTGAACCACCAGGCCTTGCATCTGGCCCCCCATGCTGCTCCTCTGGTTGCTGAGCAGGCCCTGGTTCTGAGGCTGCTGGACCCCAATCATGCCTTGGTACGCTGCCTGCTGTTGGTTAGGCATCATGGGCTGTAAACCTAGGGGTGGGCAAGTCAGAGAAGACGTTAGCATGAATGTTTAGGAGGTCACTCTATCAATAATTTCCTTTTCCATTCTATTAATATTTTACTTTTTATTTTCCCCTGGAGATCTGGGTCTCTTCTTAGGGCCCTAATCATTCCTGCCCCTTCCCCTCCCCCCTTTAAATGGGGAAGATAACACTTCTCTCTTTCTCAGTCTGCCCTTTCCCTATTCACGGTTCTTACACCAGCAGTTCTTACCAGGCTGCTGGGATGGCTGAGGCAGCTGTTGACCACGTTGCGGGCTGTAGGCCACCGGGTGAGAAAGAGGTCGATATTGCTGGTTGGAGTTAGGATACTGTCCAGGAGGATAAAAGGAAACCTGGATCTATGGTGGGAAGAAAAAGATGTGTAAAAGGTCCCTCAAATTCAACCCTACTATTGGCCAATTAATAAATATCTCAAGCTTGATGGCCAGAAATATGTAAATGGGGATATTCTGGACCTGCAATTATGGGATTAGTACAGAAGTTTGAAATAAAACAGAAAGGGCTTGTGTTAAATAGAAAGAAGACCTTCTGGCTAGAACAAGTCTCAAGTGCAAGGTAGGGAAAGGTATCCTTTCTGGCCTGTCTAAACTACAAGAAAGGGGATGTAATACCAGATAAGCTGAATCAGTGATGTAATCTTGAAACTGGAGCTGCTTACCTGTTGAGGGGGCTGCATGTAGCCCTGGGGTGGCAGGATTTGCTGAGTAGGTGGTGCATGGCTAGAGGTGGAATAGCTGGAAGTGGGGAGGGGCTGTCCGGCGGAAGCCATGATGAAGCTGGTTTGCTGAGGGTGCTGGGAGATAAGTGGGGGCTGGAACAGAGCTGAGGATGGGTCAGCTGCTTCAGTAGAGCCTTGGCGGCTAAGACTCATTTGTCCAAAGGGATTGCTGAGGTCATCTGCCTGTGGAAAGAGTAGGGGACTCAAGGACTGGGTCTTATATCAAGCTCATGTCTTTGGCTTCAAAGAAAGATAGAGAGAAATACCAATTCTCTCTACAGATCTGGGGTAGTCCTGCCTCTGTGTCTTTAGAGGTGGTTTTTGGTCCTAAGCCTGTCATGTGGTATTTGAAATTATTATGGGCTTGGCGCCCATAGCACAGTGGTTATGGCGCCAGCCACATACACTGAGGCTGGTGGGTTCAAACACAGCCTGGGCCAGCTAAACAACAATAACAATTGCAACAAAAAATAGCTGGGTGTGGGTGGTCCCTGTGGCTCAGTGGGTAGGGCGCCAGGCCCATATACCAAGGGTGGCAGGTTCGAGCCTGGCCCTGGCCAAACTGCAACAACAACAAAAAATAGCCGGACATTGTAGTGGGCACCTGTAGTCTCAACTACTCGAGAGGCTGAGGCAAGATAATCGCTCAAGCCCAGGAGTTTGAGGCTGCTGTGAGCTGTAACACCATGGCACTCTACTGAGGACGACATAGTGAGACTCTGTCTCAAAAAAGAAAAAAGAAGAAAGAAAAAAAGAAATTGCTATGAATTGAACAGCTGTTTCAAGCCCAGCTCCAGAATCACTCTCCCTACCACATGTGAGGGAACGATATCCTCCCTGATTAGCATCATTGCTAGGACTGCTCTTGGAGAGATGGGAGCAATGATTTCCATATAGAGAAAAAACAGGACAAACAGGGGGTTAAAGAAAATGATTATGAGTCTTTCCATTTCTTTTTTTTTTGAGATGGAGTCTCACTTTATCACCCTTGGTAGAGTGCCATGGAGTCATAGCTCACAGCAACTTTAAACTCCTGGGCTCAAGTGATTCTCTTGCCTCAGCCTCCTGAGTAGCTGGGATTACAGGCACCCACCACAACATCCAGTTATTTTTAGAGATGAGGGTCTTGCTCTTGCTCAGGCTGGTCTTGAACTCCTGACCTGTGGCAATCCACAAGGCTTGGCCTCCCAGAGTGCCACCATGCCTGGCTGATTCTTTCCATTTCCTTTCTTCCTCATACCCAGAACCACAAAAAAGGGACCCTGCATTGTCATAACTCCTGTTTTTATAATAAAGGACTGAGATAATACCTTAAGCAGACCATGGTGGCTAGGTTCATGAGCCTCCACAGCACTGCCTGTGTAGCAGCACTCCCACTGCTCATCTCCTTACTCCCTCTTGATGTCATTTCCACCTTTGTTCCCTGACACTAGCCTAGTATTCTCCCGCCCTTCAGAAACCACTTCCAATTCTCACTTCCGAAAGGAGGCCAGGGTGAGTGGCTAAGCTGAAGGATATGACTGACTGGCCAGGCTGTAATTACCTTTTTTTCTCAGCTCTCTTCTCTAAGCAACAAAGGTGATGGTGTTCCATCTCTCACTTACATGCTGATAGGTTAGAGTTTGTTAGCTTCCTCTTCCCTTCCTCTCCCTGGATAGTAATTCTCATTCCCTCTCTCTCTCTCCCACTCCCACCTACAAACACAACAGAGCAAGAGTCCTTTTGCAAAAGAAACTAGTAGCAAACAAAAGATAATGTTTTCCTATAGTTTCATTCAATTTTCAGGGATCTGATCTTCAAGTTAGATGTTTTGCTACCTTTTTGGGCACAAGTAGATGACAAGTAGACTGGATTAGAGATTCACTGAGGCCCATATTTCAGGACTTTTCAAAATGGAAGTAAGAGGTAGGAGGAAAGAGGGGATTTTAGAGGAAAAGCCAGAGGTTTTATTAACACAAAGCAAAAAAAACTCAGTGCTCCTAAAACTGTGATGGAAGTTATCAACTACAAGGCAAATCAGATCTTCAGAGGATTTGTAGTAAAAGCACAAACAATTTGAACAGCACGTGCTTTGCAGTGGGAGAGAGTATATTTATATATTACAAAATGACATGGTATGGGCAGCGCCTGTGGCTCAGTGAGTAGGATGCCGACCCCATATACTGAGGGTGGTGGGTTCAAACCTGCCCCGGCCAAACTGCAACAAGAAAATAGCCAGGTGTTGCGGTGGGCACCTGTAGTCCCAGCTACTCAGGAGGCTGAGGCAAGAGAATCGGCCTAAGCCCAAAAGCTGGAGGTTGCTATGAGCTGTGACGCCATGGCATTCTATCTAGGGTGACAAAGTGAGACTCTGTCGCTTAAAAAAAAATAAAAAATAAAAATGACGTGGTAAAATAGAGGAATAGCTCAAGTTTTTAGCAATGGTACCAGACAAATGTTTTTATTTTTAATGGAAATTATAGAGAACCATTCTGTACAGAATACACTGGGTTCCTCAGACATATCTAGGAGCAAATTAAGTGAAGGATGTACATGGTAGAGAGATGAGGAGCCTCAGTTAGACCAATACCAATTTCACTATCCCTCCTGAAACTTGGGGGGGGGGGGGGACTCAGCATTCCTCTGTCTTATATTTAGTCATCTTCTGATGTGCTGTGACCAGACTGTTAGAATGGTGTATAATTTAGCCTGTGTTGGACCCTTTAAAGGAACAGTTCCCAGCCCTTCAAAATCACAGCCTGCTTGCAAGGCTCTCACAGATTGACCCAGGCATACCACAGATATAGGCCACACACAAATAAGACAAAAAGGGGAATGTAGTTTGTACCATGTTGTACTGCTGGGGCGGAGAGACTGGCAGAAGGACTTGGGGACAGGAGCTTGGAGAGAACTGAACAGGCTGCGAAGAGGGCTGCAGAGACGGGACTGGCTGTGGACCACCAGAGAGGCATGTGGAAAAGGGAAGAGAAAAGGAGGCAAAGGAAGAGGCAGGCGGGTAGAGATGGGGAGGGAAAGGGAAGGAACAACAAGGTTAATAATCATGAGAAAACTTCACATGAGTAACAAGGCTGCTGAGCATGCCTGCTTGTACATTTCATATCTCTCTACAAACAGGTACTCTCTCTAAAGAGACCCACTGCACTCCCTGCCCCACTGGCCACTCAGAACTCAGAATCTATTGTGAGCAATCTGAGAACTCACAGAGCCAGGGTCGCTGCCTGATCCCAAATACAGCTTTTCCCAATGCATTTTTTCTGAACACACAAATTGGGGAGCACAATCATAATCCTCCTTGAATGCCACTTGAGAAGGGACTCCTATCTGCATTAATGCACTGCTTCGGTAGGAAGGGTCATCCAAGGTCTGGCTCAGCCACACTCTGATTTCACACCACAGCTCTCCTGGAGGAGGAGAGGAAGTGCTCATTTACAAGGATTGTCTCCCTCTTAAGGGCAGAGAAAGAAAAAACACACAAGATCATGCTTCTGGCTACTTGCCTATTTTTTTTTTTTTTTTGAGATACAGTCTTACTCTGTCACCCTCTGTAGAGTGCTGTGGTGTCATAACACAAAGCAACTTCCAACTCTGGGGTCCAAACGATTCTCTTGCCTCAGCCTCCTGAGTAGCTAGTATAGGTGCCTGACACAACACCTAAAAAAATAGTTCTATTTTTTTTTTTTTTTTTTTGAGACAGAGCCTCAAGCTTTCACCCTGGATAGAGTGCTATGGCATCACAGCTCACAGCAACCTCCAATTCCTGGGCTTAAGCGAGTCTCTTGCCTCTGTCTCCCAAGTCGCTGGGACCACAGGCGCCCACCACAACGCCCAGCCATTTTTTGGTTGCAGCCATCATTGTTGTTTGGCGGGCCCGGGGGCTAGATTCGAACCCACCAGCTCAGGTGTACATGGCTAGCGCCTTAGCCCGTTGAGCCACAGGGGCCGAGCCTTTTTTTTTTTTTTAAAAAGAGATGGGGTCTCGCTTTTGCTCAGGTTGGTCTCAAACCTGTGAGCTCAGAGCAATCCACCTGCCTCAGCCTCCCAGAGGATGGCTGGCTATTTCCTTCTGACCCATGATTGTTCTGTGTCCTCCAGGCTATGAGGGAAGTATGAAAAATCATCCCCCAAAGCAAACAGGAAAGATTCAGGAATAAAATATAAATAGCCTAGCTTTGGTATTTATCCCATTAGTCCCTTCACTACCCTCAAGCAGGAGGATTTGTTTATTAGGAACATAGAGAGTTCTAAATCAACTAATGGTCAGTTATATTTTTTTCTCTCTTTTCTTCCCCTCCAGCCATTTCAATCACCTCATCCGTCATAGACCCTGGAGGTGGGAGGGATGGGAAAAGGAAAGAGGAGAGGAAGAGGATGGAAGTAGTATTTATATTCTTGTCTCAATACATAGTCTCATCGCAACCTCATGTGAGAATCCTGCAGGTATAACAGCCATTCTCACTAGCATTAGGTGATACCTCAGTGTGATTTTTATTTACATTTTCTTTATAATTAGAGATGTTAGGCATTTTTTCATATATTTATTGGCCATTAGTCTATCTTCTTTTGAAAAGCTTCTATTCGTGTCTTTTGCCCACTTTTTTATGGGTAGTTTAATTTTTTTTCTTGCTGATATTTACAAAATATTCTCTATGTGTTGGTCAGTTCCTTGTAAAATTTTGTAATGAGTATTTTGTAAATAAAGGTACATTAGCTACAATTTCCCATTTCCCTATGTATGGTGACTTTTGGGACACTTTGCAATGCTGTTTAGAGAACCGTGAAAAGAAATTTTTTTTCAAAGGAAATCTCTTTAAATTCTTACCAAGTTTTCATCTATAGCTTTTAAATTTTCTTTTTCTTCTTCTTTTTTTTTTTTTTTGTAGAAACAAGAGTCTCACTTTATCACCCTTGGTAGAGTGCCGTGGCGTCACACAGCTCACAGCAACCTCCAACTCCTGGGCTTAGGCAATTCTCCTGCCTCAGCCTCCTGAGTAGCTGGGACTACAGGCGCCTGCCACAACGCCCAACTATTTTTTTGTTTGGCCAGGCCTGGGTTTGAACCAGCCACCCTCGATATATGGGGCTAGTGCCCTACTGGCTGAGCCACAGGTGCTGCCCGATTTTCTATTTTTAATTTTTGAAATTTTTTTAGCTAGGAATTGTGGCGAGCACCTGGAGTTCCAGCTACTCGGGAGGCTCAGGCAAGAGAATTGTTTAAGCGCAAGAGTTTGAAGTTGCTGTGAGCTGAGGGCGACATAATAAGAGTCTGTCACAAAAAAAAAAAAGAGAGAAAAAAATTTAATTTTTTAATTTTTTTTTGAGACAGAGTCTCAGTATGTTGTTCTGGGTAGAGTGTCATAGCTCACAGCAACTTCAACTCTTGGCCTCATGCAATCCTCTTACCTCAATCTCCTGAGTAGTTAGGGACTACAGGAGCCTGCTACCACACCCAGCTAGTTTTTCTGTTTTTAGTAGAGACAGGGTCTTACTCTAGCTCAGGCTGGTCTTAAACTCCTGAGCGCAAGCAATCCACCTGCCTCAGCCTCCCAGATTGCTCAGATTAAAGGCATAAGCCACCCTTCCCAGCCCAACACACTTGTGAGTTTTATTTGTTTGTTTGCTTATTTATTTATTTATTTTGAGACAGAGTCTCATTATGTTGCCCTCGGTAGAGTGCAGTGGCATCATGGCTCACAGCAACCTCAAACTCTTGGGCTTAAGCAATTCTCTCTCTCTCTCTTTTGTTTTTTTTTTTTTTTTTGAGATATAGTCAGTTTATTGTCTTTTTCTTAAATGATTCTCTTGCCTCAGCCTCCCAAGTAGCTGGGACTATAGGTGCCCACCACAACACCTGGCGATTTTTTGTTGCAGTTGTCATTGTTGTTTAGCAGGCTCAGGCTAGGTTCGAACATGCCAGCCTCGAACCATGAATTTAAATTGCAGTCTGTGGCTGATGCCATAACCACAGTGCTTTGGGTGCCGAGCCCACTTGTGAGTTTTGAATAAAAAGTAGAGTGAGAATAAATGATGCTCCTCTCTTAGGCCTCCCCTAACTGGGGAAAGGCAGTGGTACAAGGAAGGGGTTTCAGAGCTATTTTTAGCTATTCCACAGTGACTCTCAGCTATAATTCTCTTCTTTAAAAGTTTCAAATTCCAGAGCCAGAGAACTTCTGAAAAATAATAAGGAAATTTACTTAGAAAAGAAAGACAAGACTGGCCCTGAGGGATGGGGCTGCCACCTACTGGTGGATTTGGTGCAAGATCACTGGCTCCTGGATACCTGAGGACCACAAGACAGAGGCTCAGAGGGCTTCTTTTCAAGAGATCCACTATGTTTTAAGTAATTTGGGCAAAAGGAAGTCACTCTTCCTTTAATCCTCAGTCTCACCCCTTGGTTTCATGTGCTTCATTGACCTACAACATGAGGGCCTGCTCTGACAGAGGAACTCCTTCAAGAAGGGAAAGAACATTGTTTAGCCAGCACCATTCTGAAGCCTGGGGCAAATACTTCTTCTTGGTACAGAACTGAAGGTACCTACTCTCTCTCTAAATTTTTCTAAAGGAAACACTTAAGTAAGCATAGTGGTGTGTGTGCATCGTCATGTCCTAATCCCTGCACTGTCAGGTGCCATTTCAGAAACTGAACACTAATTATTCTTGGGTTTGGCAACATCGGTTTGGAGAATCCCCAGCACTGGAGAGCCAGCCAGAGAAAAAGAAAAGAAAAAGGAGAAAATGGCAGGAGGAAGAAGAAGGAGAAGAAGAAGAGAAAAAGTAGAGAGGAAGAAAAAAAAAGAACCAGGAATGCTGGCTCACGCCTATAATCCTAGCACTCTGGAAGGGTGAGGCGGGTGGAATGCCTGAGCTCATAGGTTTGAGACCAGCTTGAGCATGAGAGAGACCCCTATCTCTAAAAATAGCCAGGTGTTGTGGTGGGCACCTATAGTCCCAGCTTCTTGGGAGGCTGATGCAAGACAATCGCTCAAGCCCAAGAGTTTGAGCTACATTGCTGTGAGCTATGACACTTTAGCACTCTACAGAGGGGGACAAAGTTAAGACTCTGTCTCAAAAAAAAAAAAAAAAAAAGAGAAGAAAAAGAGGAGATGTATACAGTGGGGGGTGGTAGTGGTGTAATTTTAGCAGCTTCCATACATGCTTCCAGGACACTGAAACTTACCTGGATAAGATTCTTCAGTTTGGAGTTAGTGATGACAAGTAATCTTAAGAATATCTAAGGGATCAAAGAACTCTATACCAAACAATGCTCTTTTATCCCCAAGCCATAGCCCCTATCCTAGTGCCACACTCAGAAGATAGGTAATACCAACAACTGATCAATCCAGTAGCAGGAACAAAAAATGAGTAGAAGTTGGGGTTTAGAGCCAACATCTAATGCTGACTTCCTGGGAGGGTACAGATTCCTGGGCCCTTAAGGGACTTTCTTCTTGTTGCTTTCTTCTCAACTTGCAGCATCTCCTACGTAAGTTGGTGAGAGCACAACCTTGCCTCTTTGAGTACATGGTTGAGCACACACATACATGCAACATTTACTCAACTATTTGGACATTGTCTAAAGTTTTATTCCCAAATGGTTATTCTCTTATCTCTTTATTCTTCACCCACTCTTGCTGTCTGTTTCTAGGTGTGGATGGCAAGTGGAAGTTAGAGGTGAATGAAAGACTGAGAAAAAGAAAAGAAAGCAAGACTATTAAAATATACAAGTTTTAGGGGGGAAAAAAAACTAGACAATATTGGGACCTTGGGAAAGTGAGTCACACACATACAAACACACAGTAGGAGAGAGCCAGAAGGAGAGAAGCATAGAGTTTATCTACTTACAGGTTTAAATTAAGACACGAAGAGAAAAGCATATGCACACACCATGCTTTGATAGGGGAACAGGTAAGCTGAGATGAATGAGACTTACTGAGGTAAATGGTGGTAGAACAAGCAAGTCAAGACTATAGAGAAACTTGAGTTAGAACCAAGATGAAGGACTGGAATGACTTGCATATGGGTTATATTTAAATACAAAGCAGAATTTCCTAGATTTTCACTGTTTTATATTTTAGCTTCATTTCATGATATTTGAGATAGAGTAGTTCTGGGTCATTTTAGGGTCTTTCTACTCTAGTTTCTAATTCCTGGAATATTTGTGCTTGGGACTTGCTTTTTTTTACCTGGGGAAGAGATATATCTAAGGACAAACTGGATTAACTGAACAGGGGATGAGGGACATTGGGAGGTGAACCATGAATTTAAATTGCAGCAGAAAAGCCTGTGGACATATGGGCTTCCTGAGGGAGTACTTCAGGATGAACTATGGGTTTCTGCTCATGAAGAGTAGTATTAACAGGAAAAAAGAATAAATAAGTCTCAGCACAGTTCTACTCAGAGTATTAAGGTGACTTTTAAACCCAAAACACTGAGGTTTCAGTTTAGAATAGCACCTGCTTCATAGGCTGATGACTTTCGTTGTAAGGAACAAAACTTCATTTTTTTTTTTTTATTTTTTATTTTTTTTGTAGAGACAGAGTCTCACTTTATCGCCCTGGGTAGAGTGCCGTGGCGTCACACTGCTCACAGCAACCTCCAGCTCTTGGGCTTAAGCGATTCTCTTGCCTCAGCCTCCCTAGTA
>CAUYON010004428.1:0-27755 GCA_963573935.1 Arctocebus calabarensis | reverse complement strand
GGGGGGCAGAGTTAATACTTTGCATGAAATATCTTATCTTATAACAGTGAAATTGCTTTCTCTTTTGTCTTGTGATTTTTTTTGAGGTGAAATTTAAGTTTTTGTGTGAGTAGTACTATTATACCTATCTTGAGTGTCTTGCTTGCACTGTATCACATCATACTTTTGTTTAAATCTTAACAAACTGTTCACTTGTTAAAAAAAAATCCTAACTCAGTACTTTGGAAACTATAATGATAATAAAAATAGTAACTGTTGAGGAGACGGATACTATACTAGGAGTTTCCATGCACTATCTCTGCACCTTACAAAATCTTTTCCAAGTAGATGCATTTAACTGTGTTTTACTAATATGGAGATAGCTTCAGTGACATGACTTCCTCAGACTCCCTAAAAGGACAAAGCCGTACCTTGAACCCAACTCAACTCCAAAGTCTATGTCATTTAATGTAATAACATGGTCATGAACATGTCCCCTGGGACCAAATCCTGACTCTTCCTTTTCCTAGATTCATAGCCTGGTTAAGTTATTTAATATCATTATGGTCCACTTTCCTCATCTGTAAAATAAGGATAATGACAGTACCTCCTCATAGCGTTGTCATAAGGATGAATAGTGCAGACTAACCCAGTATCCACCGTGGCAGAAACATCAAGTCAAAAGTCTCAAGATTCCATAGCCCAAGACCTCTACACCGACTCCAACCCAAGTCAAAAAACCACTGTTAGGAACTGTTTGTGAGCCTCCCTCCCCACCCCTATGTTGAAAATGAAAAATGCTTTCAAGAGCACCTCTCTGGCTGTCGGATCACATGAATCAACAACTCCTGGATCCACACACACTGAACTGACTGTTGGAACATATGATTTCAGAAATGGCCATGATTTGAATCTCCTGGGATCTCAGGTGCTGAGGACTTTGCAAAAGATGACGAGTCCTTCAGAAGAGAAGTCAAGCAAGCCTTGTAGGATCTCAAACTTCCGTGTGATGATTTTAAGTAGATATGTGAAGCTGATTCAAAAATGTTTTTAAAAAGGCCTGAAAAAATTGCAATTACATCTATCCTTATTCATTCAAGATGTGTTCAAGGAGGTAGTACCAGTGAGTAGTTTCCACCCAAGCCTTCCCAACACTACCCCATTACTTACAGCTGTTCGAGTTGTTGACACAGGCACAGACCCCATCAAAGAAGGACAAATGGAAAGGGTGGAAGCAGGACAATGTCTCATAGTCCTAAGTATCACCTGTTTATAATTCAGTTTTTAGGCATCTGTTTGGTTAATGAATTTAAATTAGCACCTTAGTTAAACACAATTAGATAGCTTGAGCACATTTTAGAGCCCACACACACATAGGATGAACAGTGCGTGGCACACAGTGCCTAAAGGCAGAGCTTACTGTGTTTCAGCAATCATTATCAATATTGTCGCTAAGTCACACTAGGAAACAAGAACGATAGTTGCTATTGCATCATCATTAACATATCTTTGCATGCAGTGTGGAAGGCCTGCTATTCATACTACTTATTCCTATACTTTTTGGGGGGGTCCTGTCTTCTCACATGGTTAACGAATACTGGGTAACATCATTACCTAATGTAAATGATAATAATCCATTCTCCTTGTGAGGAAACCATGTCACTTGATTGGTTTGACAAACCTGAGATATTAATAGCCTTGTGCAAACAAAGTGTTTATTATACCCCATGGCTCTTTTTTTTTAGGTGGGTTACTATGCTATGTCTCCATCGTGGCGCCAGGGCTAGGATCAGTATTAAGGAGATTGTGTGCTGTAAAATTCTGTACAACAGGAGCACAGTATAACTTTTTTTTTTTCAGTAGCACTTTTTGCAAGTCTAATTTAACAGACAGTCAGTTTTTTTGGCTGACCTCTTTTTATTTTACACCCCCTTAGGCAATATGAGACGTGAGAGCTGAACTGTGTGTGTACGTGAGTGTGTATGTATGAGACAGAGAGAGGAAGAAGGTGAATGTGCACACAAATGCAAGCACATGAATATGTTTAGAGCTAGGGAAAGGTGGTGAATTTTATTAACTCCTTCAGTGCTGTGCTCCCTGTCATGATAGGAACCCCACCTTCCAGTTTTGTAGCATTAAAATCCCTTAAAACATTAGCCTAGGCTATCTACCTTGAATGTTCACTGTAAAGCTGCAGGGATATACATTTCAAGATCTTTTGCAGAGATGCAAATTGACCATTAAAGGTAGCTGATGATTCATTCTTCCTTACCAAAAATCTTGGCTTACTTATTTTGCTCTATCATCCTCCAATTGGAAAAATCCTTTAATATTTACTACACAGCTTGAAGCCAAAAATAAATTACTGAGGATTTAGCCACTATTTTACACACACATGTTCTTACAACTGATTCCTAGAAATGAGATTTCACCACATTTGACAAGTTGGTTACTGCTTAAATGCAAATTCAAATAGGCATTCAAACCCAAGTATTAAAGGAAGATGTCAGACATAGCAAGAGGGCAGGTTTCGTTTTATAAATGCCATTTCCCTTATGATGGGTCTGTCCCGATATTGTATGTATAGATATAACCCTGTGGGAAGGTGAGGCACACATCAAATGCTATCCCTTTTGCATGATCATAGTAGAAAAATCATTAAATCAGGACCATCTGGACCCTAATTTGTCAAAAGTTCTGTAGAGAAGGGAGTTCCCTTGCCAAGCTAGTGGTAGCTCCTTGAAGTTGGATGGCCTAGTGCTTTATAAAAATTGTGCAGTGTTTCAGTGCCTTGTAAGGCCCCTCTTAAGAAATCTAAGGTTTCCTTTAAATCCACAGAACTTATTTCACCTCAGCAAATTCACTGTCCACTGACCCACGGGGACCCATGAGCAGACTGTACTCGGCTGCACTATCAGAACCAAGGCCTGTGGTTCTTCCTCACACTAGCCCCGAGGAAGAAGGAATCATTTGGTGGCTTCTTCCTTCTGCCTCTCTTTCATTTTTTATTGACAAAGACTTACTCTTGCTGCCCAAACTTGTCTCAAGCTTCTGGCCCCAAGTGATGCTCCTGCCTCAGTTTCCCAAAGTGCTGAGCTTATAGGTGTGAACCACAGCACCTGGCTTGGCGGGTTTTTGTGTGATGCTGTGTGATGTATAGACTCAGTATATCATTCTGCTTCCCCAGGGAGTTATTTTTTTCTGATTTTTATTCAGTAGCCTAAAGCTAATAATTTAATCTTAAAATTAAGCTGGCAATTGACCTTCACAGGTAACTGAAGAGGGGGCTCTTCCACCTGGAGGAATCACAGACATAGAAGGACAAGAACTAACATATGTTGAATACACACTCTTTCCTTGGCAATTACATATATTATTTCATTTTACCTTCCCAAAAAGACCAAGTGAATCAAGAAATATTAAGAAAACTTAGGTTACAATGCCCCTACCATTGAACCTATATACCCTACAGGTGAACAGGAATACAGAGGCAGTCCCCAAATCACAGGATGCTAGAGCCTGGTTGAAACACAGTTAGGTTGAAACCTAACACCATGCACACTGATTACCCAAATTAACCTTGTCTCAGTCTACTCTATTCAGATATCCCAGACAAATATTATTAGGCTCAAGGAATCTCTTGATTCAGGCAGATGGCTCAGTCCCTGGGAATTATGTGTCTTCCTCCTAAAGAGCCCAATTAAAATGACAGGTTGCCTCCAAATTTCACAACTCCCTTTTTGTCGGGGGTCTGTTCTGAAATGTTTCTATGGATTCTCCAGGTTTTGCTGTAAGAGTACGCTGGGCGTTTCTTTGCCAGAGGACAGAAAGTGTTCACATGCACGTTCCTCCCCCAGACGCTGAGTGTCTTCGAGGTGGAGGCTGTCTTTTCCTCTCGGGATGGTTTGTGTGGTGCCAACACTAGGTGCTCATTCAGAGTCTTCTGACTTTTCCTCTCCTTTACATGGTGGGCTAGTGTGGCAGAGGACTGCAACTTCCTAGATACACCTCCTCTTGAAATATGGGATCTATTTCCTTTCTTAAAGCTGGGCTGCCCTATAGCCCATTTGGTCAGTAGAGTAACATGACAGTGATGCTATGTTAGTCGGGCCCAGATTTTAAAAGGACCTTGGACACGTGGACCCCTGAGTCTTCATGTAAGAAGTCTGGCTGCTTTTCTGGGAAGATCACATGGAGACATGTGAGATTATTTGGAGAGGGAAAGGGGCCAGTGGAGCCCAGTCGACTAGTCATCCCGCTAACCATCTGAGCAGGTGAGCAAAGTCATCACAGATCCTCCAGACCAGCCCAACCGTCGTGTGAATACCATGGAATGACCCCCTGCCAAAGCTGCAATGGGCAAGAGAACATCCCAGTCAAGCTCTGATCAAATTTCTGACCCACAAAAAGAAAATCATAAAATGTAATGAAAGAATTATTATATTTGAGGCCACAAAATTTTGGTGTAGTCTGTCATACAGCAAACATATAACAAAAACTGGAGGTTTCAAATGAGAAATAAATTTGGATAGAGTGCGAGTTGGTGAGAGGACGCTAAGAATACTAGAGCCCTCTAAGTTTTTTGAGGCTAGCATGTCTGAATATAAGTATTCTTTGGTGATCTCAAAGAAATCTTCAGGGCCATGAAATTATGGATACCCTTAGATAAGTGATTAACTTCTCCAGGCCTCGATTGTAAAATGCGGGATTTACCCCACTCCAAGATAGCAGGCATCCTGCCTGCTACAGGAGACGTTCACCTTGAAGACGGTTCCCCTCCTGGTTTCTCTTCCTCCCTCCCTTGTATTTCTGGTCACAATTTTCATCATAAACACAGGCAATTTACTCAGAGAAAGAAGTGTTCAACTTTCTAACTGGGCTAAGAACTACAATGACTATCTAGGGTTGAAGGCATTTCTAGAGCACTAGGGTTTCATCTGGGAACACTGTAATAAAGGCTGCCTTTGGCATAAACCTTTAAAAACATAGCGAAGATCATTTCTTTCTGGAAAAAGGTTTTATCTTTTCCCCTCTCCCTTCCCTTCATCTGTCCGAGGGGCTTAGCCCGTTCATGTCTCATCTCCATTAGTGATGGACATTTGAAGTCATCTCTGGGTCACACTAGTAGATGCTATTTAGAGTTTCTTAACATGACAGAGGTGAGAGAAAGCAAGACAGTAATTGTATTTTACGACATTAAAGTTCTGACAGACTTTTCAATAGAGAGGATAGGGTAGTAAGAATCTTGAGCTCTCAAGCTTTTTAGTTTTAAGCTCAGTTAAAAGCGACCAGTGTGTCACTCTCACAGGCAGAGAGAATCCACGACCTTCACAGCCCTGGAAAGACACACCCTGAACCCTCAGAACTGCTGTTGCAGGTCCATCTAGCCTTGTATTCTAACTTAAGAAAGAGTACCTGGACATATTTTTATGGAACAGAATGACTCACGAACGCTTGGGATAGGCCTTAAATCTCTGATTCCCAATCAAAAATGGGAAGATCCAGATGTGCAAGGGAGAATGATCACACCAGAATCTCCACGAGAGCTTTCTGAAACCACATCTGCCTAGGGCAGCGGTTCTCATCCTGTGGATCATGACCCCTTTGTAACAACGAAAATACATCCTACATATCAGATATTTACATTACGATTCATAATAGTAGCAAAATTACAGTTCTGAAGTCGCAATGAAAATAATTTTATGGTTGGGGGTCACCACAACATAAGGAACTGTATTAAAGGGTCAAGGAATTAGGAAGGTTGAGAACCACTGCTGTAGAGGTAACTAACTCACTGTTCCCTTTCCAGGGAAGAGGAGAATGTCCTCAAAGGGAAGGATGGTCAGTCTCTGTAACAGCATGCCCTGGGATCCCACACAGGCACATGGATGTGTTGAAAGTCAATGTCCTCAGGGACCCTAATGAAACCCTATGACCCTCCTAACACCCTGAGAACCCCTTCATAGTAAGCCCCCTTCCTCAGGGATTGGAATGCCAACTGTGTATCAAGTGATACCGTTATCAGAGGGCATCTGGAAACATCAGAGTCTTCTTTTTTTTCTGAACAGTCATGATTTCTAAATAGCTGAAGATCTGTCCATTTAAACCAGTGGTTCTCAACCTTCCTAATGCTGCAGCCCTTTAATACAGTTCCTGTGGGTCACAACCCACAAGTTGAGAACCACTGATTTAAACAAAAAACCTTTTATTCCTTTCAAAATAATATTTCAGAACTTTGGAATATGAAACTCTCTAAGATATATTGCATGTGTTTGGTTTCCTGAATGTAAGTTAGCCCCACCTTCATAATTCAAGACACTGTATAATTCAATTTCTGTGCTGGGGCTAGAGAAGGTACTTCTCTTATTGAAGGCTGTAAGGACCTCCAAGTGGCAGCTGAGGGCACACAGAACGCTGGAGAACAGCAAGCTCAAAATGGGACTCTAGATCAAGAGGCCACGGCAAAAGTGAGAAGCCAGGTAGGGAACCAAGGAGATAAAGAGTTAATTTTAAACAAAGTAAGATTGAGGAAAAGTGTCCACGTGAGTTCACTATAAACAAGGTGAGATTGAGAAAAGTGTCCACGTGAGTTCACTATAAACAAGGTGAGACTGAGAAAAGTGTCCACGTGAGTTCACTATAAACAAGGTGAGATTGAGAAAAGTGTCCACGTGAGTTCACTATAAACAAGGTGAGATTGAGGAAAAGTGCCCACGTTGCTTCCACACCTGATTTTCTGGGCCAGCATCGCCGTGATGCACTGGCAGAATCTCTAATCTAAGGGACCATCTGCTTCCATCAAGCTGTCCTCTCCTACCTCTCCCCTTCGATTCGGTGCTTCTAAGTTTTCGGGGTCCTGCCTAGAAGAATAAAGGGCTAAAGGCTGCCTTTCTGGCAATTGCAGGCTTTGTCTTCTCTCAGGGTCTTCAGGGATCTCTATGACATACCTCCCGGACCTCGGCTGTATTTCAGGAAGTGAAATGGCCACGTAGCTGAGCTCCAGATAGATAAAGAATTACTTTTCTTCCTTATTTTTCCACTAGAAATTTCTTCTTCCACACAGTGAATGTGCTCATGCCTCTCCAATCTAAAAGCTTCCATCCTAGGCTGCTCCTCTTCCAACTAATAGAGAGACAAATCCATGCAAATCACAGAGCAGCCAGTGCTGCTGCGACCTCTAAGAGGGACCCCTGCATCAGAACTCACTAAGATCCTCTAAGTCACTAGCACATGGGGCACATGTCTTCCTGGAGATAAGACTGTCTCTGGGAGGAGCAGAAGTCATCGGCACTCTGCTAGGAGAGGCCACTCTTCAGAGAACAAGGTCAAAGGGGCACATGATAGCAGTAATTTAGCAGCTTACATTACAGGGAGTGAGACCTGAGATCTGGCAGTTGATTTACCGAAGATGTGTAATTAAAACAGGGCCCGAGAGAACAACCCATGAAGCTATTGTCAGCATAGAAAGAAATGTGATCTAACTGAAGAAAAGAAAAAGAAAGGGATGTAAGAGATGTCATCATGTTTGTTTGTTTGTCTAAGTCACCTTGCAATTTATCTGGCTACCCTCAATCTGGCGTCTTTTTTATAGGAACCAGTCATTGCTTTCCTTCCAACTATCACTCCACCCTCTGGCCTAGTTTTTTCTTATTTCTCTTCTATTCTGGCTGCTACTGAGGGAAAGAGAAGGGAAAATTTGCTATGAACAGCATAGCACATGGTGAGGAATGGGGCACTTGGGAGTGAGAGCTGTATTTGTATTCAAGCCTTGCCACTGCCTAGATATGTGACGCGGGCCAAGTTACCTAATTTCTCTGGGATTCAGTGTCATTCTCTATAAAATGGAGAGAGAATGCAGTAGTGGAAAGAATCCCTCCCAGGGCAAATTTCATAGCACAGCGGGACCACCTAAAGTAGTATTTCTAAAGGGCTTAGCAGCATGTGGTACTTGTCCATCACATGGTACATGTCCATCACGTGGTACAGGTCCATCAAGTGATATGGGTCTATCTCGTGGTACATGTTCATCACATGGTACATGTCCATCAAATGGTACAGGTCCATCTCGTGGTACATGTCCATCTTGTGGTACATGTACATCACGTGGTATATGTCCATCTCGTGGTACATGTCCATCATGTGGTACATGTCCATCACATGGCACGCATCCATCATGTGGTACATGTGCATAAGTTCAGCCTCTGACACCACAGGTGACAAGCCACAGCAGGCCCTGTCAGGGCCATCCTATTGGTGCTCTCAGAACAGGAGTTATGATTTAAAAGCTTCTAAGCAGTGATTCTTAAGGACTCATTTTAATAAGAACTATTTTGCATGAACATGCATAAACCCCAGTACATTAAAATGACTTTTAAAATGTTAAACTTTTTCTTGAGGTCTCCTGTACAACATTTACTTATCTGGTAATTCTCCATTTTCATAATGAATACCGGGAAAATACTTATCCCAATTATCAAAATTTCTACATAATTAGAATCTCAAACAACTAGAGGTCATTGCATACCTATGCCAATTTCTATTATATTTTTTTCTCATGTAACCCACTTCTTAATCATGTCATACATACCTGCTCCTTAACTCTGGGGTTCCGAGGGGTCTGTTGTTGGTCATCTTTAGTCCCCCCCCTCACTGTCTCCCCTGGTGAGGCATCTTCTCCCAACTCTCTCCTTACCTCTAGGCATTGGGCACCACCTCTAGGTGGCCTCCACAAGCAGGTTCAAGACTCCTTTCTTTGAATGGTTTATTCTTTCTGCCAAGAATGACCACCCATCATCCTGTTTTAACATCTGGAGGTGTCGCTCCAATGAGGTCTCTGGTGATGTCTTTCCAACTAAACCCGCGTATGCCAGCACACACGGTTCCTGTGGCACAATGAGGTATCTAACTTGTGTTTTTCCCTGGCTGCCCCTTGTACCTGACTGGAGGCTTTTTGAGCAGTGGCTTTCACGGGGATAAGAATGACATGGGGATCTTGCTCAATGCAGATTCTGACCCAATAAATTTGGAATGGGGCCTAAGACTTGTCACACTTCCTAGGTAATGCTGATGCTCCTGCCCTGCCTTTCAGAACATCTCTGAAATTCAGTTACTTGGCATTTCATTATCGTCATCATCTTCTGACACAACTGTCCACCAGCTTGACTGGGAAATGAGCAAGAGAAAACGTCAAGGATGAGTAAGTAACGGCAAGGAGTTGGGCAGGGGATATATGTGTGTGTGTGCATGTGTGAGTGTGTTTGAGGGGTTGGATTGGAGAGACTGGGTAGAATTAGAAAGGAAAAGGAAATAGGACAAGGTTAATGAAGGGAGAGGAGGTAATAAAAACTGAGAAAGACAGGGAGAGAGAACAGAATAGGAAGGAAATGAAGAGGACAAAAAAAAAAGGACGGCCATCGGGCCACAGGAAGGTCAGCTCAGGATGAATCTGGCCTACACTATCTGACTTTCCGGAGTAAGGACTTGACTTCTGGGCTAAACGCCTCCCAAGGTTGGATACTCCAGCCATTCATGCCACTGGAGAAGTTGGCTCAAAGCTTTTACACTTTGTTCAAAAGGCTTCTTCCTTCCTCAGCGATTAGGATGGAGCTATTACTCTTAACAGTAGCAACACATGAGGGTCTGTACCATGATCGTGAATGTACGGAACAGCTGCATCAACCCAGAAAACTGAAGACAGTAGAACTCTTTTACCCCATCACCTCAACTGCCTATTAAAACAATCCAGATGGAAGTTACCTGATACAGCTCAATCCGTTGTTCAGGCACTCTGGCTTTTGGGTTCTGCATACGAAAGACTCTGAACTCCGCTTTCACCAAATTGGAAGCATTCTTCTCCAAGGCTGAGACGTCAAATCGGACAATTCTGAAGTAGGGTCTGTAGAAAGTGGGCGGGATGGCATCTGTAAAAAGTTAAGGCAATCATTGACAATGATAAAAATCCATTGTGCTCTCAGAAAAGACTGTGAGATAATCCCACGAAACCATAAGGGAAATATCTACAGAATGATTTAATTTCCAATGGCCAATTTAATATCATTAACAATTTAAATAGAAAAAAAAAAACATGTGCATTTGGTTAAAGGACTAGCAGATAATAGAGATTAACAAACCACTTTCAACTCCATTTGAGGACTTTGAAGGTTGACAGAGTGGTGGAAAATTCTAGATGATTATGAATTGGAACAGGTTTATGACAGCTGATGCCTGGGGAGAGATGTCAGGCTTACATACACTTTAATCAGATGTGCCAAGAAAATAGTTCCTAATGGCAAGCAGTTTGCCCATGTATTTTTTTTTCTTGAAAGTTTGGCATCTGAATAATCTTTTTTTTTGTTTTAACTTTACCAACTCTTTGGACTCTGTTGTAACACCACAGCTACATACACAAACACATTACACAACTGTGCGAAAGTATCTTCTTTTATGTCCTCACTTAGTCTACAAGCATCTTTCTTTTTTTTTTTCTTTGAGACAGAGCCTCAAGTTGTCACCCTGGATAGAGTGCCGTGGCAACACAGCTCACAGCAACCTCCAATTCCTGGGCTCATGCGAGTCTCTTGCCTCTGCCTCCTAAGTAGCTAGGACTACAGTCGCCTGCCACAACGCCCAGCCATTTTTGGTTGCAGCTGTCATTGTTGTTTGGTGGGCCCAAGCTGGATTCGAACCTGCCAGTTCAGGTGTACATGGCTGGTGCCTTAACCCGTTGAGCCACAGGCGCCGAGCCTGAATAACCTTCTTATATCCAGACTTGTGTATTGCATCTTTTTTGGCTTCAATATTTTGTTTTTTCACACACATATGACCGAATACATTCCCTAGGCAAGTTACGGTAAAGAAATCTGAATAAACAAAACTATATGTACTTATTGGCTATATCAGGTCTAATCTTAAAATTCTTTACTCAGGATAATGTCTGTTGGTGGGAGGTAATCCTAGCTGATAGAATGAAAGAATCACCACCATGTAAAATACAGAGTTGCTGGTTGTAAGCAATAATTTAAAGTTTATGGGTTGCTTAGGGGTTTGCTGTTACACTTTACTAATCTTCTGTTGCCTTGAATATGCAACTGAGGCAGCATCAAGACCCATGCAGGTCCTACTCTACCCCGCATGCTTTCAAATACCACATCCACTTACTGGTCAGACCACTTGTTACAGATTATGTTTCTACAGTCTTCTCCCAAAACTTCCTGCAAACTTTCTTCGCCTATTCCAGAGTGCTCCACCCAACTCTTGGGGCTGCTTTCCTTACTACTGTCTCTTCAATTGTCTAACTTCATTACAACATAATCATTCACAGTTGCTTGTGCTTCCTTGCAAATGTTTTTATTACTTCTGCATTATGTTTGTTTATTTTGTTTCCCACCCGTGAAATCTTAAGAATCTGGAGAGCAGAGACGGAATCTGCCAGGTCTCTTCCTTCTTTCCCACATCTCTAGTACAAGGCCCTGCACACACAGAGTTCACCAAGTGCCCACTGTCTGCATAGTCGGTTCTCAACTAGAGTTTTGAAAGACACAGCATCTGGCTGCTGGCAACACTAACTTCTTATTAAATGAGCCATCTTGCTGCTCTTAAAATAGAAATGAATACCTTTCGTGATTTCTTGGGAAACCCATGTCCTGATGATTACACTGAAAAAAAAAATCCTAGAAACACACCAGTGTTTTCTCATCTTAAGAGCCCTGAATGTTTTCCCTCACAGGGACTTTCCCTCTCATTCCTTTCTCCTTCCCTGTGTACCGTGACCCTCAGAAAGAAGGGTCAGAGAGAAGCAGAGAATTCTGAGCCATCTCTGCTCCATGGAGGTTCACAAAGCAACTGTGTGAATTGAGGCTTTGTAGCCCATGAACCAGAAGTCTCAGAAACAAACTAACTAACAAACAAGAAATCCAAATCCAAAGCATCCAGGTTTCAAAGACAAGGAAGTATTCATGCAGATGTGATGATGTCCTTCCACACCACAACTGTGAAATGTTTGATGGGCAGTTCTCAGGCCAGCAAACACTGGAACAAGCAAAACGGTGTCTGAAGCCCCCTACCATGGCAATTAGAAAAGGTAGTACTAGATGGAGACTTTACCTCTTTCATGTTTACATGATGGAGCTGGAACATATTCTTCTTAGGAAAGTATCTCAAGAATGGAAGAAAAAGTATCCAATGTACTCAGCCCTACTATGAAACTAATTTATAGCTGTCGTATGAAGGGTATAACCCAACTATAATACAAGAATATAAGGAAAGGGGCAAGGGCAGGGAGGGGAGAGGGGAGGTTAGGGCGGAAGGAGGGTAATTGGTGGGGCCACACCTATGGTGCATTTTAAAAGGGTACAGGTGAAACTTACTAAATGCAGAATACAAATGTCTTCATACAATAACAAAGAAAATGCCATGTAGGCTATGTTAACCAGTTTGATGAAAATATTTCAGATTGTATATGAAACCAGCACATTGTACCCCTTGTATCCTCCTTTTTTTTTATTTTATTTTCTTATTAAGTCATAGCTGGGTACAATAAAAAGTTTATTTTTATTGTTTTTACAGATAAATTTTGTACCGCCTACATTCCTTGGCTTGTGGCCGCCTCTTTCTATCTCAAAAGCCAGCATCCTTGCATCTCTCAGACCCTTCTTCTGTGATCACCTCTCTCTGACAACAACCAGAAAAGATTTTAGGATTGTATGGACGTCTGATTAAATTGGGCCCACTGCATAATCTAGGATTTTCTCCTTGTCTTCTTATCTATAGTAGCATTGATCACCTCTGCAAAGTCCCTTCTATCATTAAGGCTACATAGAGGTTTGAGGATTAGGACATGTACATTTTAGGGGGGACATTATTGTGCCTGACTTATTGTGCCTGACTACCACAGTCCACCCCTGTCCCAAAGATTCATATCCAATAAAAGTACTCAAAAATCTCAACCCATTATACCATCAACTCATAGTCCAAAATCTTATCAGAAACTCAACAACTCAAAAGCCTCAAATTTCATCATTTTAATCATCCAAATTAAGTGGCGGAGACAATCTGGGTATGATTCCTAGGGCATAATTCCTCTCTGTGGACCTAGAAAACAAGTTATTTGCTCCCAAATATGGCAGGACAAGCATAAAATAACTGTTCAAAAAGCAGAAAATGGAATGAAAATAAAAAAGAACTACCAGCGTTATTTTACAAATTCAGCCAGTAACACTCATCTAGGTATTAAGGCCTTAGATTGACCTCCCTTGCCACCTAACTCTGTTTTGGGGGCTTGTAACTCCATCTCAGAATCATCCTAACTTTTTGCAGAGAAAGCACATGCTTGTGGCTAAGAACCTTTATCAGCTTGTTTCTTTTTCTATTCCCTTTTATACCTTGTAGTTAAAAATGACAGTGTTTCTGTGGGTCTAATGTTGTCAAGAAACTGGTAAATTGCCTATGTATGTCATGGGGATTCCTTCCACCCAGGAGGCTCTCATATCTTTCCTGGATAATCCTATCTCCATTTTTTATTATAGTTTCTCTGAACTAGATGGGAGAATCTATGATTCTTGTCCTTAATCTCTTCAAAGAGCCTTTTGTGTGACTGAATTATCAGACCTTTTGATCTTTCTGAGGTATTGACAAAAGGTTGTATGGCCATATCCTTGTCTGTTCCTCTAAAGCAGGCATTCTTGACTATGAATTTCTTAACTTTTAGTGTCTTTTGACATTTGAAAAGGCTGAAAATTTCCCAAATCATCAAGTCCCAGTTTCTTTATTTTTAACATGTTTTTCTTAGCTATCTCCTTTCAATTGTACTGTAGTAAGGCAGGCTGCACCTTCCACAGTTTGCTCAAAACTATCCTCAGCTAAATATTAAGTTTATTACTTAGAAATTCTGTTTGCCATGTAAATGTAGGGTACAATTCAGTTAAACTTTCTGTCAGGTTTAACAAGGATCTCTTTCCTCCAGTTTTCCAATAATACTTTTCTCATTTTCTTACAAGCCTTCAACAGTAGCACCTTTAATGTTCTTATTTCTACTAACAGTCTCTAGTGATCTAAATATTTTCTCTGGCAGTTTTGGTATCCCCTGTCATGCTCCATCCATCCCTCACTAGCACTAGCATTCCTTGTTTCTATGAATGGTCTCTTGATCTGGGTTCTTTTCTGTCAAGGCCCTCAGAATTCTCCAAGCTTCTACTCATTGCCGAATTCCAGAGCCATTTCTAGGTATTTATTACAGCAATATCTTACTGCCAGATATCTAGAAAAGTCTTTTTTACCTTCTCATGAATATACTGCTAGGACATTTGGAATCCACCTTTCTCTAGGTTATTTCAAAGAGGATTTTTAATAATGAGAGTGCTACCAGAACTACCACAGGATCAAAGTGTTGATCCAACTACTTTGGAGAAGAATTTTTCCAAGTGTCATAATTGAAAGATTATCCCTAGGTCTTCCCCTCAGGAAGCCCCTAGCCTTTTCACTTATTGATAATTTGAATAATGTATAAAAGCTCCAATTCAGAAAGATTACCAGGGGAAACTACCTTTTCATGGGACCAAATCATCTTCCCACAGAAATGACTTCTTGATGGAAATAAACGTTTTAAATAAAAGGGCATTGTCCTGTTTTGGATTAACAAAGCAGGAAAAAAAATAACTAAACATAAAATTATTTGAAATGTTCTTGTTTTGATAAAATAAGTGGAGTGCCTATAGATGCACGTGCAAAAACAACTACAATTTTTGTATATAATGGTCTTCCAAAATATACACATTTATGTACAAAAGCAACTTCCAGTTTTGCATATAATTGTCTTTGGAAATAGATTTACATTAGAGAATTAAACATCCAGAAGGGATGCACGGCACTTTTGTACTTGCTGCAGTGTTTTTCTTCATTGAGAGTCCTTTTCCTGAATTATTTTTACTACTATAGTCATTATAACTGTTAAAATTTATAATCATCTCAAAAAAGATTGTTGCAGTCAGCAGTCAGACAATCATGAAGTCAGTCTTTTGCATGATGTACATAATGAAGTTTGACATGTCTATTTGCCAATAAAGAATGTTTTCACTAAAGAAAAAAATAAACAAAATAAATTTAAAAAATTAAGCTCAACAAAAATAATAAAATTAAAATAATACTTTTATTTTTTTTTTTTTTTGCAGTTTTGGCCAGGGCCACGTTTGAAACTGTCACCTCCGGTATATGGGGCCAGCACCCTACTCCTTGAGCCACAGGCACCACCCAATAATACACTATTTTAAGGATTTAAATGGCAATGAAAATGTTACTATACATATTGGACATTTTATCAATGTTTATATCAAGAGCCTTAAAAAATACTCATACTCTTATAGTTTAAATGGGTCTGAGCCCTCTGAAAGATTGTATTCTTAACCCTTATACAAGCTACATGATAATACCAAAAAAGATGAACACTTACAAAGATATTTAAAATGTATTATAATCATTCAGTATATTACTGTGACTTGACAGGACTACTTCCTCACATCCAAAGAATTAATAGAATATGTATTCTCACCTTCCTGTGCTGCTTTCTGAGGCAATGACACATTGTCCTGCATAATGATTACATAAACTGGAGAAAGCAGCTCTCAAGGGACTTCAACGGGACAGTACAGAATAAGGCAAGAGGAATGCACAATTAATTATTAGCATGCACAATTAATTATTCTGAGAAAGGCCATACTACAGAAGATAGATTAAATGGGATTTGTGTTTTTCTGATTCCAGAGGCTGAGCTCTTAGCCACTACCTTCTATAGCCTGCATATGAGTATTGCGGGGCTCACCTGGGTGCGGAAAAAATAGAAAAAAAATCATTCAAGGTGACTCCCATATGAACACATTCTGGAAAGATTTAAAATGGTAACTCTATAAGAAAAAGTCCAACAGCAAACAATTCAGTTTCCTGAGAAAGAACAATAATCATTCCGGCACCAAACTTTTCCTCTACAATTAAGAATGACAGGAAAGCACTGAGTAATTTTCTACTAGATGTTGGGGGCACAAAAGCATAATCCAAAATCTTATATCTAGCCAAATGATCTTTGCAATAAGAGAATAGCAAACAGACATTATCTTACATGAATGGTTTATAAAAAGTCAGGTTAAGTTAATTTTTGTACTTCTTATAGGGTATGGATATATAAACAAATAAAAAATATATAATTTAAAGGAAAGTGGCAATCATGTTGAATTAGAAAGTCCAATGAATAAAGAAGGTTGAATTACACTGATAAGGAGAAGGACATCACAATCCAGTAGATATGAAAGGGAAGCTACAGTTAAATAAATGATTGATATAATTATTAGAACCCTGGAGATGTTATGGGCTCTAATCTGGCAGTTTAATTGAAGATAGGCAAGATTGGTGGATCTGATAAAAGGGAGCTACTTGAAACATTGTTTATGGACTAACCATGCAGATTAATTCCTCTCTTATGATCTACCATCAGAATGAAGACCCAGGCTTGATCCTCTAGGGGAAAGAAAAAGTTTGTTTCTCTAACAGACAAGATAAAATTGCTGGGAGATGCTGGAGCCTCCATTGTTAGTTCTGTTTTCACCAAACAAATATTACTGTTCTATGGCATTTTGGGGACCAATACCTTTATAATCAAAACCCATCTTGACCACGCTAAAATGAACTCTAGCACTTGATATGATTTATCCTCAATCTAAACACATACCACTCTGATAAGACTACCCAGCCAGGGCAAATGTTCACACTCACATTGTCAATATAATTGAAGGGTAAATACATACTTACTACCTAGTCATTCATTCTAATTGCATAAATCCTATGAAATAAGACCAGGAAGATAGTTCAAAGGTGAAATGAAAGAGCTCTCTAAGAATACAGTATAACAAATTTAAAAATGAAGGTTATATAAGTCTTCTGCTTCTAGACATGAAGGAATAACAGGATCCAGGTAGCAGGTTACCCAGCTACCATAAACAATTTGACAACTGAAAAACAATCAAAAATGCTTATTTTAAGATATTGAAAAACAAGCAGCACAGAACTGCAATTCCTGTGTAAAAGAAAAATAATGATGTGATTCTGATAAACATCCACATTTCCTCCCAGAAGAAAATATCCAGATTGTGGCACAGGAAGAGGGAGTCCAAACAGAGGCTGGAATCTTTCTCAGTGAAAGACGCAGAGATTGGAAGGAAGACTAAGCTACTACAGCCAGAAATCTATCTTTGAGTCTTTGGGTAAACACAAATCTGTATATGAGCAGTATGAACCCCCAGGTGACTGGAAAAGAACAATTTCCAAAGGAAGAAAAATTACTGAAGAGCTATAAAACAAAAAACTCCCAGAAACAGAGCCAGGATTCATTTTAGTATTCTTTGGCTAGAGTGAGAAATGTTATTGAATATACAGAGCATTCCATCTGAATGGCAGAAAAGCTATGTCATACACATTATGAAAAATTAGCCTCAGAATATGACTAACCTACCCTAAATTAGCTTTCTAAAAAATTCAAAAGAACCAATCTAACTTACAAGTATTATAACTTAACTGCCAAAAAAAAGTCTGAAAGGCTTTAATAAAATACAACAAATACTACAAAAACAAGTATTAAATAGATTAAAATTCTCAATATCTAACATTTGATTAAAAACAACTGGATCTTCTAAAAAAGTTTGTAAATGGTTTGTTTGGCCCTGCCAAGTCCATGCTGAACTTTGATCCCCAATGTTAAAGATATGGCATGATGGATGGTGTTTTGGTCAGGGAGGCATATCCCTCATGAATGGCTTGGTGGCATTCTCATGGGAGAGAGGGAGTTCTCATTTTTAGTTCCAGCTAGAACTGATTGTTGAAAAGAGCTCGGTATCTCTTCCCCTCTTCTCTTGCATTTCTCTCTCACCCAGTGATGTCTGGCTAGCTCCAGTTGCCCTTCTGCCTTCATTGGAAGCAGCCCAAAACCCTCACCAGGAGCAGATGCTGGTCCTATACACCCTGCACAGACTGCAGAATCATGAGTTGAACAAACCTCTTTCCATTGTAAATAACAGGTATTCCTTCAGGTATTCCTTTATAGCAACACAGAAATGGACCTTGAAGAAGCAGGAAAATATGACTTACAATTTGGAACAAATCAGTTAACAAACATATATAGAAATGGAATAAATAAATGGGACTTCTAGAGATAAAAAATGAATACATAAAATTTTGCTAGATGAGATTAATAGAAGCTTATGCGTTTATTTTCAAAATAAAAGAACAGTGAGATTAATCCCTCTAAATATATAATTATCCAACAGCAGTGCTTCAAAATATATGAAACAAAAATGGACAAACGTGAAAGAAGATGCAGAAAAATACACAACTAGAGTGGAATAATTCAACACCTGCCTCTCAGTAAATGAAAAAGTAGATATGAAATCTATAAGAATACAAGAATATGGAAGACTCAAACAATTCTATGAACCAACTAGACCTAACTGACTTTAGATTACTCCAAATGACATCAACAGAACATAAATTTATTTTCAAGTGTACATAGAACATTCTTCAAGATTGATAGTTTCCTTGTCCTGTCATAAAACAAGTCTCAAGAAATTTTAAGGGATGAAAATCATGCAGACTATATTCTCTGATCATAATACATTTAAATTAGAAATTAGTGTTAGGAAGACATTTGCCTAAAATCTCATAAATATTGGATTTTAAATGTCAGTTGTCAGAAAACCCAATATAAAACCATCTACCTATAACCCACTGATCTTTCACAAAGCAGAAAATTACATATACTCTGGAAAAGAAGCCCTGTCCAGTAAATTGTGCTGGGAAAATTGGAAAGCCACATGCAAAAGAATGAAGCAGGAACCCTACCTTTCACCACTCACAAAAAATTAATTCAAGATAGATGAAAGACTTTAAATCTAAGCCACAAAACCATAATAATTCTAGAAGAAATGAAGGGAAAATTCTTCTGAATATCAGCTCAGACAAAGAATTTATGACTAAGATGCCAATGGCAATCATGGCAACAACAAAATTCAGAAATGGGATTTGATTAAATGAATATGCTTCTGCAAAGCTATAGAAATAATCAACAGAAAAGATAGACAACATTCAGAATGGGAGAAAATGTTCACAATCTATACATTTAATAAAGGGCTAATATCCAGAATTTACAAAGAACTCAAGCAAATAACCACAAATAAATAAATAAACAAACAAACAAACAACACTATTAAAGAATGAGCAGAAGACATGAACAGAAGTTTCTAAAAAGCAGAAAAACAAACAGCTAATAAACATATCAAAAAATGCTCAACATCACCAATCATCAGGGAAATGCACATGAAAATGACAGAGAGATGCCACCTTACCCCAGTTAGAATAGATTTTCTAAAATAAAAGAAAAAGGCAGAGGCAAGACGGCTGACTACAGCCAGCTTTCCACAGAGATTCTCATCCAGAAGGAGAGTTAAAGGACAGAAGTTTAGCAAGTAAGCTGATGATTTGGAGCTAAGCCAAGAGATAAGGTTGAAGAATGCACATCAACCCTGCTGAGGCAAGCTGCAACCCCAAACAAACAAACAATAGGTACAAAATCCAACACCAAGTGCATGAGAGTCCCCTCTCCCCTGAGAACAGCTTGCAGTATACTTTCTATAAACAAGCGAGCAGTGTTCTGATATCCTATTTTATCCCATGGGAGAGACCCTCTAAAAACCAGAAGTCCTTCCCCAGAGAGGACCCACTAACACTAGTGGCATTCTCTCACCAGGCATAAAACTGCATATATTCTCTACCTGTAGTTCTGAACTTCCAGCACTCCCTTCCACTTTCACTCCAAGATCTGGAAGCCTGTCCCCCATGAAGTCCAGATTCTGGGGCATTTTCTCAAGAGATGCATGGGTGTTGCATGTCTGTGCTGATTCTGTGACATTGGAGTAAAGGGAGGACTGTGGACTGAGAGGGAGAGGGCAAAGCACTGACCCATGGCACAGAGCGGTGGCGGCGGCAGGAACAATAGGGATCACATCCCTGGGAATATTTTGGAGAGACAATCCCTACCTCTCTTGGTGATTGGTGGCAGCCTCTGATGGAACAGATCTGGGATGGACACTCTGGCCCCAAGAGTAAAGGGTATGCCTGAGGAGGTACTGGCCCAGGTGGGGCATGGCAGGACAGAGACTAGAATACGTGCAGGCAGAGATGGCATACTCCCAGGGCAGTGCTTTAGTGAGACTAAGAAGCACTCGGCCCCCAGGAGTACATGAGACAAAAGCAGGTGGGGCAACAGCACCAGCCCAGGGACAGGCAAAAACCGAGAGCTAAGTGTGAGCTCTTACTGTGCCTGCCCCAACATAGACTGCAGCAGAGACAGAGACACCAGCTCCATGAGAACTGGCACAATGGCAGCAGGACAGGGTGGGGCTGAGACACAGTTTATGTGAACTCAAATAGAGCCTGGCCTATGGGGGAATATAGCTAAGACAGAAACTCTAATTCTGCAAGAATATAAGTGGCAGCAACATCATTCTGGGGCAGGGCTGGAACTGAGTAAATCACCCCAGATTTCATTAAGCAACTGAGGTTGTCAGGTTTCAGCTTTCGCTGACAGCTGGTGGCAGAATGTGGCAGTTTGGCAGAGGAGACATAGATCTCCCTGTGATTCAGGCAGGCACAAACCCCTAGACCATCTGCTCATTGGAAGGAACTGGGTCACAGCCCTATGGGGTTACCAGTGACTGGGTGTGACAGAGGTGCAAGTTGGGGAAGGAGGCATCAACCCCCCCATACTAATTCATTTCCTGGAGGGGGTCATTCTGAGTCCATGGAGCATGGGAGTGAGTCATACTTGAGCTGCCAGAAGACCCTTGCTATCTAGTTGCTTGAGACCTTTTGAACTCTCCCACTTGAGACTGGGTGCTGACTGGGACAATAGATTTGGAAATCTTGACCTAGGCCAATCACCTGAGGACTATCCAAAGTGGTACCCTGGGTGTGTAGTTGTGGGAAGATTTTGATTTTCCTTTTTCAGTTGTTGCCCATGGGGGTGCGGGGTGACATAGTTGCTGGTATTTCTCCACAACTTAGACTTCAACCCAGAGTAACTGATTCACTACAAGTGGACAGAGACCAGCTGAAAAAAAGACAGAGCCACTTAGCCCCACCACACCAAGCAGGTCCCCAGTGTCTCAGACCATAGCACTGTACGAATCCTTTTCAAAGTTCTAAGAGAAAAGGTACAGACACAAGTCCCAGATCTTGGGCGAGGGGCTGGTTAATCCCTACTCCAGGAACCCCCAACCCAATGTCACCTTATCAAATCTAGTCAACAGTATAAAATAATCATGGGGCAGAATCAGAGAAAAAATTCTGACAACATGAATAATCAGAATAGATCAACTCCCCCAAGGAACCACACAGCAGACACAACAGAAGATCCCATTCATAAACAAATGTCTGAGATGTCAAAAATTGAATTCAGAATTGGATTGTAAATAAGAGTAATAAAATGGAGGTGACGTTGGAATTAGAAATTCAAGGATCATTTCAAAACTTGTCTCAAGAATTTAATGAATTCAAAGACAAAATCACCAAAGATTTTGACACCTTGTGACAAGAACTTGAAGCCCTCAAAGATCTGAGAAATACAGTAGAATCCTTCAGTAACAGAATGGTGCAGGCAAAAGAAAGGATTTCTGGCATTCAAGACAAAGCTTTTTAACACTCTCGAATGCTCAAAGAGGCAGAGAAGTAGACAGCAAAAATAGATCATTCTCTCAGAGAGCTCTGGGATAATTTGAAAAAAACTAATATTCACGTTATACGAATTTCTGAAGGTAACAAGGTTGCTTCACAAGGCCCAATTACTCTACTCCACGAAATAATCAAAGAGAACTTCCCAGACATGCCAAGAGATTCTGAAATTCAGATAGTAGACAGTTTCAGAACCCCAGTACAACTCAATCTGAATATGACATCTCTCAGACACATTAACTTCACCAAAGTTAACATGGAGAAAATTCTGCAAGCAGCTGGATGTAATAAAAATATAACCTACAAGGAGAAGAATATCAGAATGACTTCAGATCTCTCATCTGAAACCTCTCAAGTGAGAAGAGGATGTCATCGACTTTTAGTCTCCTAAAAATAATTTTCAACCTGGGATCCTGTATCCAGCTAAAATGAGTTTCATTTATGATGGAGAAATTAAATACTTTAATGACATACACATGTTGAAGAAATTCGCCATAACTAAACTAGCTCTCCAGGATATTTTCAGACTTATTCTCCATAATGACCAGTGCAATCCTCCAGCATAAAAGTAAACTCACTCAGAAATTATTGATGAAAACTCAACTTCCACAGTGGCAAAAGGATTAAAAATTTCCACTGGACTTTCTAAAAACTTGACACCCAAAATTCTACCAGGCTTATCAATATTCTCAATTAATGAGAATGGCTTAAATTGTCCTCTAAAGAGGCACAGATTGGCTGACTGGATACAAAAACTCAGGCCAGATAACTTCTGAATACAAGAATCTCATTTTACCTTAAAAGATAAATGTAGACTCAAGGTGAAGGGATGGTCATTGATAATTCAGGCAAATGGAAATCAGAAAAAAGCACATGTTGCGATTTTATTCACAGATATAATAGGCTTTAAACCAACAAAAATAAGGAAAGATAAGGATGGTCACTTCATATTTGTTAAGGGTAACACTCAACATGATGAGATTTCAATTATTAACATTTATGCACCCAACCAGAATGCGCCTCAATTTATAAGAGAGACTCTAACAGACATGAGCAACTTGATTTCCTCTAGCATCATAATAGTCAAGAGATTTTGAAACTCCTCTGGCAGTGCTGAATAGATCCTCCAATAAGAAACTCAGCAAAGAAAATTTAGATTTAAACTGAACCATTCAATAATTGGATTTAACAGACATCTACAGAACATTTCATCCTAACAAAACTGAGTACACATTATTCTCATCAGCCCATGGAAAATACACTCCAAAATTGATCACATCTTAGGTCACAAATCTAACCTCAGCAAATTTAAAAGAATAGAAATTATTTCTTGCATCTTCTCAGACCATTATGGAATAAAAGTTGAACTCAGTAAAGATAGGAATCTGCATATACATACAAAAACATGGAAACTAGATAACCTTATGCTGAATGATAGCTGGGTCATAGATAAGATTAAGAAGGAAATTACCAAATTTTTGAAACAAAATGATAATGAAGACATGAATTATCAGAACCTCTGGGATACCTCAAGGGCAGTTCTAAGAGGGAAATTTACAGCACTGCAAGTCTTCCTCAAGAGAATGGAAAGAGAGGAAGTTGAAACTTAAAGGACATCTCAAGCAACTGGAAAAGAAAGAACATTCCAATCCCAAACCCAGCAGAATAAAAGAAATAACCAAAATTATAGCAGAATTAAATGAAATTGAAAACAAAAGGATTATACAACAGATCAATAAATCAAAAAGTTGGTTTTTTGAAAAGGTCAATAAAATAGATAAACCTTTGGCCAACCTAACCAGGAAAAAAAGAGTAAAATCTCTAATTTTATCAATCAGAAATGGCAAAGACAAAATAACAACAGACTCCTCAGGAATTCAAAAAATCCTTACTGAGTATTACAAGAAACTCTATTCTCAGAAATACAAAAATTTGAAGGAAATAGGCCAATACTTGGAAGCATGCCACCTTTCTATACTTAACCAGAATCAAGTGGGAATGTTGAACAGGCCTATATCAAGTTCTGAAATAGCATCAACTATACAAAATCTCCCTGAAAAGAAAAGCTCAGGACCAGATGGCTTCACAATAGAATTCCACCAAACTTTTAAAGAGCAACGAGTACCTATGTTACTTAACCTTTTCCAAAATATAGAAAAAGAAGGGATACTACCCAACACATTCTATGAAGCCAACATCACCTTGATCCCTAAACCAAGAAAAGACTCAAAAAGAAAAGAAAATTATAGACCAATATAACTAATGGATATTGATGCAAAAATATTCAACAAGATTCTAGCAAACAAAATCCAGCAACACATTAAACAACTTATACACTATGACCAAGTGGGTTTTATCCCAGGGTCTCAAGACTGGTTCAATATTGGTAAATCTATAAATATAATTCATCACATAAACAAAATGAAAAACAAAGACCATATGATTCCCTCAATTGATGCAGAAAAAGTTTTCGATAATATTAAGCATCCTTTCATGATCAGAACACTTAAGAAAATGGGTATAGAATAGACATTTCTTAAACTGATACAGGCCATCTACAGCAAACCCACAGCCCATATCATATTGAATGGAGTTAAATTGAAATTATTTCCATTCAGATCAGGAACCAGGCAAGGTTGCTCATTGTCTCTACTGCTTTTCAATATGTAATGGAAGTCTTGGCCATCTTAATGAGGCAAGAAAAGGCAATAAAGGCATATAGGGTCAGAGGAGATAAAACTTTCACTCTTCACAGATGAAATGATTATATATCTGGAAAACCCCAGGGATTCTACTACAAAACTCTTAGAAGTGATCAAGGAATACAGCAGTGTCTCAGGTTACAAAATCAACACTCATAAATCTATAGCCTTTATATATACCAACAATAGTCAAACTGAGAAAACAGTAAAGGAATCTATTCCATTCACAGCAGTGCCAAAGAAGGTGAAATATTTGGGAGTTTACCTAACAAAGGATGTGAAAGATCTCTATAAAGAGAACTATGAAACTCTAAAAAAAGAAATAGCTAAGATGTTAACAAATGGAAAAACATACCATGCTCATGACTGGGAAGAATTAACATTGCTAAAATATCCATACTACTCAAAGCAATATAGAATTTTAATGTAATCCCTATTAAAGCTCCACTGTCATACTTTAAAGGTCTAAAAAAAAAAAAGTACTTCATTTTATATGGAATGAGAAAAAAACCTCAACAAGCCAAGACATTACTCAGAAATAAAAACAAAGCAGGAGGAATCATACTACCATACCTCAGATTATATTATAAATTGATAGTGATCAAAACTGCATGATACTGGCACAAAAACAGAGAGGTAGAGGTATGGAACAGAATAGAGAACCAAGAGATGAATCCAGCTACTTACTGTTATTTGATCTTTAATAAGCCAATTAAAAATATTCAGTGGGTAAAAGATTCCCTATTTAACAAATGGTTCTGAGAGAACTGGCTGGCGACCTGTAGAAGACTGAAACTAGGCCCACACAATTTCACCACTAACTAAGATAGACTCTCACTAGATTAAAGATTTAAAGATTTAAACTTAAGGCATGAAACTATAAAAATACTAGAAGAAAGTGCAGGAAAAAAACTTGAAGAAATCGGCCCAGGTGAATATTTTATGAAGAACACTCCCTGGGCAATTGAAGCAACACCAAAAATACATTACTGGGATCTGATCAAACTAAAAAGCTTCTTCACAGCCAAAAACACAGGAAGTAAATCAAGCAGACAGCCCTCAGAATGAGGGGAGATATTTGCAGGTTATGACTCTAACAAAGGTTTAATAACCAGAATCCACAGAGTACTGAAATGTATTAGCAAAAAAAAGAACAAATGATCCCATTAGAGTGTTGTCAAATGACTTGAAGAGAAACTTCTCTGAAGAGACAGTCTCATGCCCTATAGACACATAAAAAAAAAATGGTCATCATCCTTAACCATCAAAGAAATGCCAATCAAAACCACTTTGAGATATCATCTAACCCCAGTAAGATTAGCCCACATCACAAAATCCCAAAAACAAAGATGTGGACGTGGATATGGAGAAAAGGGAACACTTCTGCACTGCTGGTGGGAATGCGCACTAATACATTCCTTTTGGAAAGATGTTTGGAGATCACTTAGGGATCTAAAAATAGACCTGCCATTTGATCCTTCAATTCCTCTGCTAGGTATGTATCCAGAAGATCAAAAATTACTTTATAACAAAGATATTTGCACCAGAATGTTTATTGCAGCCCACTTCATAATTGTTAAGTCATGGAAGAAGCCCAAGTACCCATAGACCCATGAATGAATAAATAAATTGTGGTATATGTACACCATGGAATATTATACAGCCTTAAGAAAAGATGGAGACTTTACCTCTTTCATGTTTACAAGGATAGAGCTGGAACATATTCTTCTTAGCAATGTGTCTCAAGAATGGAAGAAAAACTATCCAATGTACTCAGCCCTACTATGAAACCATAGTAGCCTTTCATATGAAAGCTATAACCCAACTATAGCCCAAAAAGAAGGGGAAAGAGGAGGAGGAGGAGGGGGGAGAGGGAGGATGCATGAAGGGAAGGTAATTGGTGGGAACACACATACAGTGCATTTTACAAGGATACATCCTAAATTTACTAAGTGTAGAGTGTAAATGTCCTAACACAATAACTAAGAAAATGTGGTGAAGGGGGAGGAGCCAAGATGGCGGTCTGTAGCCAGCTTTCTGCAGACGCTCCTGTCCAGAAGAAGAGTTAAAGGACAGAAATTTAGAGAGAAAGCCAACGGTTTGGAGCTGAGCCAAGAGACAAGGTCGAGGAACGCACATCAACCCTGCTGGAGCGACCTGCAACCCCAAGGATACAAATAAAAGGTACAGAGCACATCACCAAGTGGACAGAAGTCCCCTCCCCCAAGAGAACAGCTCGCACTATACTCCATAACTCCATACAAACAAGCGAGCAGAGTTCAGATGTCCTCCCACTCTACCCCACGGGAGAGACTCTCTAAAAACTGAACCTCCTTCTACTAGGGTGCCGTGGCACTCTCCTGCCAGGCATAAAGCTGTATAAAATTGTATATATTCTCTACCTGCAAGTGGAACTCCCGGTACTCCCCTCCACTCTCACCCGGAGGTCTGGAGGTCTGTACCCCACGGAGTCCAGATTCTTGAACAATTTCTCAAGGGGTGTGGACAGGGCGTGGGTTGCTGCTGGTCTGTGCTGTTCTCCCAGCTCAGGAGCAGTGAGAGAGTGAGCCAAAAAGTGGTTGGCCAAAGTGGACCAAAGCTTTGCTGAATTTTGGCCACACCTGGCCCTCAGGGAATGACAGCTGAGACAAAGGGCTTAAGCTCACAGACTAAGTCAGGACTATTAGCAGCCCAGCGTCTCTTCCACAGGGCAGAAATTCTGTGAACTTGCTCTGTTCTATCAGCTTTTTCATCTACTTTACATCAATCAGGGACAGGGCTGGAACTGATTGAATCGCCCCAGCCCCTATCAAGTACCCAGGTTGTCAGGCCTCACCTCCCCCCATGCCAACACCGACATAACTGGTGGACTGGCTGAGGAGCCACAGAGCCCCCTGTGACCTAGGCAGGTGCAAACCTCTAGAGCATCTGCTCATTGGAGGGAACTGGACCACAGCCCTGCAGGGTTACTAGAGACTGGGTGCGACAGAGGGGCAAGGCGGGGAAAGAGGCATCAATCTTCCCAGGCTAATTTACTGGCTTGTGGGGGGGCCTCCTGAGCTCACAGAACACTGGAGCGAGTTGTACTAAAGCTGCCAGTAGACTTCTGCTGTCTAGTGGCCAGAGACTTTTCAACTCTTTGATTTGAGGTTGGTACTGGCTGGGAAAATTGAGGGTACCTCTTCAACTGGGCCAATCACCCGAGGACTTTCCAACGTTGTACACTGGGTGTGTGGTAGTGGGAAGGTTTGATTTTCCTTTCCAATTGTTGTGGAATTGTTGTGGGAGAATACTCACAGAGGGGCTGCTTTGCTT
>CAUYON010004427.1:0-16668 GCA_963573935.1 Arctocebus calabarensis | reverse complement strand
TTTTTTCACTCTCCATACAGTGTTGTCACTACATGAAAGAATTTGTCAATATAAAAATAAAAGGTCAATAAAATTGATAAACCTTTGGCTAACCTAACCAGGAAAAAAGGGTAAAATCTCTAATTTCATCAATCAGAAATGCTAAAGACATAATAAGAACAGACCCCTCAGAAATTCAAAATATCCTTAACGAATATTACAAGAAACTTTACTCTCAGAAATATGAAAATCCGAAGGAAATTGACCAATACTTAGAAGCACGCCACCTGCCAAGACTTAGCCAGAAGGCAGTGGAAATGTTGAACAGGCCTATATCAAGTTCCGAAATAGCATCAACTATACTTTGCCTCCAGAGTAGAAAAAGACCCTCCAAGCTTCATATATTCCTAGTTAGGTTCCAGGGATTGGGGGAGCAGCAGAAAATGAATATTTTGGGGGGAGTTACAAAGACTCTAAAACCAGAAACTACCTTGTTTCTGCCTCTTTCTGCACTTAGGTTTCATTCAGGCTGGATGTTTTAACATGGCCACTGCTAGCACCTGAGCTCACAATTTCCTAGTAAGTCACTTTTATAAAACCCAAGTAAAAAGTCCCAGGGATGGACTCTGTTTGGCTTGGTTTGGGTCATGTGTCCACTCTGGGACTAATTACTGGGATAGGCTGGTGGGGTGTTCAAGATGCCAATTTTCATTCAAAGCATATGGTTGGTAGCAACATTTATTTTTATACTATAAAGTCTATACTACATTTTAACATTTTAAACTTACCTTTCAAGAGATAAGCAAGTTCTACTTCATTTTCTTTGAGGATAATATTAAAATCACAGGGTGGCAAGTTGCCAATAGGCACTGATATCCTTATAAAGCCAGAATCAAAAACTTGTCCACGTTCATTTGTGTCTTGACCATTTTGGACAATAAATCTTTTGACCAGGGCAATAAATCTCTAGTTTCTAATCCTAGCAGAAATAAAGGCTGCCTTCACCAGGTTCATATAATTCTTAGTTTTCTGAGTTTAAGTTGAAGTTAACAGGAGGCCCACAAGCCTCCTCCTGGGTGTCACACACACAATCCCTAGTGAATTTCCTTTGGGGTTAGGTGCTAAGTGCATTGCTGCCAATAATAAGAAACAGCTGGTGGAAAAATTTATAAACACGGAGAGAAGGGAACTAATATCTACTACTTCCCATATCTGAAGCAAAGGGTAGTCCCCTTTATGTAGACCATCCTATGAAAACCTCATAACAACCTGAGGAGTTGGTATTATTATCTCCATATCTGAATGAGGAAACAGGCTCAGAGAAGTTAAATTTCTCACCCCAAGCTAGAAAACTAAAGAGAAGTGGAGCTGGGATCAGTTATCAAGTGCGTCTAACTTTTATATTCACCAGAATAGTGCTGCTTGGATTCTCTTTCTTCATGAATTCTCTCTATTTTACAGGTTGTATTGTTAACAAAGTTGAAAGAAAATTGAAGAGAAAACATTTCCTCCTGGTGTCTACATTAAAGAAAAACCTATATTTTGAAGTGGTTGAGATCATGTATTTTCATATTTTATTTTCACTTGCTGTTCTATATATTACATGCACATTTCACATCTTCCCAATGATCACTGTGGTTATATAGTATTTTACTGAGTTATGATATACCGTAATATCCCTAACCGTACTGTTGCTATGAACATCTCTGTGGAAACAGCCTTTTTTCTTCTATTAATTATTCCTTTCAGATGAATCCCCAGGAGTAGGGTGACTAGGTTAAGGCAAATGAACATTTTTATGGTTCTTGACTTTTATTGCCAAATTGCTTTCCAAAGGGCTTGTATCAATTTACAAGGACGAGGCACTCCATTTTTTTCAAGGTCAGTTTTTAAAGCTACTTAAAAGAAATAAAATTCTATATGGAGCCAGAGGTCCTGATAATGTGTAAATCAGGCTCATAAGCCAAAAAGTCCTTGGAGAACTAGCCAGCCCTGGCAGCCAAATGCTAAGTGGCCCAAGACATCAAACACTGGTGGTAACCACAACAGGGCAATAACTTCCATATTTTCTTTGGAGGTTCACATTTAACTTTGAAACAGTGAGGGAAAAATTAATTCATAATGAAGTTACTCTGTTAAAGCATTTAGTATCATCTGTTCTTGATAATGAACAACTCCAATTTTTACAATTTCTACTTCTGATGCTGTCAAAAAGCAACAAAGCAGGCTTTATTAACAGTAACAACAGCAGTAGCAGCTACCATTTATAGTGTTTACTGTGTTTCAGGCACCGTGCTATTTTATTTGCACTAATTTCTTCTAAAAATAGCTTCATGAGATGCCATCATTGGCCGCATTTTTATAGGGGTGCTATTTTATTTGCACTAATTTCTTCTAAAAATAGCTTCATGAGATGCCATCATTGGCAGCATTTTTATAGGGGAGGCAACCCTGCCAGACCCTAAGCTCCCTGAGGGCAGGGATATTTGCTTTGCTTACTGGTGTAGCCCAGGGCTTAGATGAGCACACAGAAGGTGCTGGATGAATGTTGTTCACTGGCTGAGACTCCAAGAGCACAGGTACCTTCTCCAGGGTTCTAGGTAGCCGGTGACACAGCTGATATTCAAAGCGGGGACAGCTGACACAGAGTGCTGGTTCCTAACTCCTCTGCAATCCTGCCTCTTGCCAGGGACAGACATACCCATTCTGGCCACTCACCTGACTCCAGCTTCCAGCAAACCACTCCACCTTGCCCGTGCAGGGCCCATTGTCACACGGGGTGGCCTCCGCCGGCCGGTTGTTCCCACAGCCCTCCAGGGGCAGGCTGCTGATGTGGTTGGTCATGCACACCACGGAGCGCGTCCGCACTCCAGCCCCGCACTCTGCGGAGCACTGCAAGACAGGAGGAGGGCACATTAGTGGGGAGGCCCCCGGCAGGTTCTGAAGCCACTTTCAAATGATACAAAGGAGATGGAACACCCCATTTTCCTACCATCTTTTTCCCCTAGAAATATCTGATACATAGCCCACCTCAGTTGGACTATCAGTGTGGCAATTCCCTGTCTAGAGCTGCCAGAGTAGGCTTTCTTCCAAATGTCCCATCGTGCTGCTGTGACTATACACTATCTTTCCCAGCTTTTGCTTTCAAAAATACATTCAGCTGAGCAGAAGGAATGTATGAATATACTCACCCACCTGCTCGTAGCCAAGTTTGGGCTGAGAAAGGTTGTTAACTGAAGTCTGTCCCCTCAACATTGCTGCCTGATAGGAAGGCAAACGGTTCCAGTCCCCGAAGGCCACAGCTGTGAGAGTATGGGGAGGCAGATTGGTGCAGGTGGAGCTCCCGTTGGGCATAGAAACATTCTAGTAGGATTATAGTGAACGATGTGCTTTGCAGACAACACATCTCAATAAATGTTATGAGAGGCTTCTATGGTCTACTACACCCCCACTCTAAGACAGGAAAACTGAGCCTTCACTTAAAGTTGTGTAACTGTTAGTGATTTCTCTACTACAATCATACTCTGCCCTCACCAGGCCACGGTACAAACATTCCCAAGTTATCCCCAAAGCTCATAAAGCATTTTCCATCTGTCTTGAAAACTTTGGAAAGTTGCTTTATTTTGCTTCTTAGCCTGTGTTTACAACATTTTCTGGACATCCCCATCTGAGTGGCCCACAGACACCTCACATCCCGCCTGCAAATCTTCAACACCACTGTCATTTCTCCTCATGGTTTTCCAGTTTGTGTTCAAGTTTCTACCTGGATTTGAAAATTGACTGTTCTTCTGCCTTTGTGCTTCCAACGACTAGTTTTGTAGACTGTAGTTTCGCCACACGCCTCTAATCTGTCTTGTCCCTCCCTGCTCAAGGTTCCCAGCACTGTTCACATTCTTCCCCTGGTCTATGGTTGCAGGTTTGTGCTCAGACTCACTCACCAGCTTTTTTCTTTTTTTTAAACACTTTTTTTTAAATAGAATCATAAACACATAGATCATGTATACATTAATGCATTAATGGGGTATAATGTGCTGATTTCATATAGAATTAGGAATGCTTACATCACACTGGTTAATATATACCTCATCTCATTTACTTAGCTATTGTGTTAAGACATTTATACTCTATACTAATAGATCCAACCCTTGCATTATGCACCAGTGGTGTGATCCCGCCATTCACCCTCCTTTGATCTCACTTCCTTCCTCCCTTCCCATCACCCCCTCCTCCCTCCTTCATCTTGGGCCATAGTTGTGATCTATTCTTCATATGAAAGTGTGAAAGATTGTAAATTGGTTTCATAACAGTACTAAGTACATGGAATATTTTTTCTTCCATTCTTGAGATACTTTACAAAGAAGGATATGTTCCAGCTCTACCCATGTAAATGTCAAAAAGGTAAAGTCTCCATCTTTTTATCAGCTTTTGTAACGCATAACACTTCCAGGTGTTAAGAACTCCATGCTAAAGACTCCTCTGTAGCCATTCATTCTCTATAAAATTCATATATGGATGTCCCTAACTGGCATTAAAAGTTTCCTCTAGTGGCCTGGTGTGGTGGCTCTCCCCTATAATCCCAGCACTCTGAGAAGCCAAAGAAGGTGGATTGCTTGAGCTGAAGAGTTCAAGATCAGCCAGAGCAAGAGCAAGATCCCGTCTCTAATAACAATAGAAAAATTAGCTGTGCATGGTGGTGAGCACCTGCAGTCCCAGCTACTTGGGAGGCTGAGGCAAGAGGACCTCTTGAGCCCAAGAGTTTGGGGTTGCTGTGAGCTATGATGCCATGGCACTCTCCCAAGGTGACAGAGTGAGATTCTGTCAAAAAAAAAAAAAAAAAAAAAAGAACAAAAGTTTTCTGTAGTATGGCCCCAATCAACACCCCCCATTTCCCATTAGTCTATCCCACACATCTTATGCTGGACAGACCCAGAGTGGCCACTATTTCCTGATAACACCAAATGCTCAGAGAGCCCTTGCCCATGCTGTTCCCTCTGTCTGGAATGCCCTTCCCCTTCACCTGGACACATAAGAATCCCTTAAAGCTCAGCTCAAATGCCACCACATCTGTGAAAACTTCCCTGATCACCCACCTCAATATATTCTTTCCAGCCTCAGTATTCTTGTGGCTGTCTATGTTCTGCTTTCTTCTTTATATTACGGTTACTTGCTTCCTATTTTTTTTTCTCTTTATTGAAGTAGGTTTGTTGAGAGCAGGGACTACTGAATCATCTTTATTCCTCCTCAGATCAGGAGAAGCTATTTACTACACATGACTGAATCCATGAATAATAGTTGAATTAATGAATGTAGACTTGGGCCTTCCTTAACCATTTCTCTTCTCAGCACTTTCCAATCCTAGATATGGTCCTTTAGCACAAGACCAAAGTCTATTTTAAGGATTTCCAGTCTTCTTCTTAAAAACTTCAAAGAGTCAATGTTTGAATTCTACCAATATCACCATTAAAAAAAAAACAAATAAAAGCAATATGATTTTTCCTGCCCAAAATGATCTGTAGAAAAGCAATTGAATTTTAAACAAAATTTGAGAAAAGGAAAAAATACTTAAAATTCCATATCCTTTTCAAAATTTCTACTTTCATTTTTGTATACTGCAATCTAGTCTTATAAAATTGCAACCTGGTATGAGTGATCAAACATTCCTGGGCCCGACTCCCTAGGGAAGAAACTCCCTCTGGAGCTTAAAGGGGATCAGAACATGCCACACGAAAATATGCTGCTTTGGTACATTGATTATTTTGAGCTGAAGGTAATTAAGAAACAGCAGATGTAGGAAGGGTGCTCTGCCTTCCCTGCTTCTGCTTAAAATCAGGGCATAAATTTCCCAAGAGAAAGTTGGTCTCCTGGTACCAAAAAGAAAAGAACCTTCTTATCACCAGAGTCAACTCAGAAGAGTCTGAACATATAAACCTTAGTAAAATAATCCTATCTTCTATCAGTTTCATCCATGTACTCCTCAGTTGCTTCCTCCCAGTATTCTGCTCCTAGAAACCACATCTCCCTTCCTTTGTCTAATCACTTCTCTGCAATTTATTGCCCTTTGTTAAAGTGATCTATAAGCTCTTCAGACTAATCACTTCTTTGGGTTTTTTTTTTTCCATGTCTTTCCCAAGAAGCCCCCTGTGCCACATAAAAATATTAACATCAGATAAAACTCATATGCTTTCCTCCTGTTAATCTTGTGTCAGTTTAATTCATAGGCTGCAGCTAGAGAACCCAGGGTGGCAGAGGAAAAGTTTTCCTTCCCTTATAGGCTTATACACATTTTTCATGACTTTTGCTCTATTTGCATCTTTATTAGAAATCCAATTGCTAACATTTTCAGCTATTTCTTTTCTCGGTTTCATAGTTCTCTTTATAGAGATCTTTCACATCATTTGTTCGGTAAACTCCCAAAAGACCAAAATTTCTTATGAATACAGAGGTGAATATTTTCAATAAAAATACAAGGAAATAGAATAAAACAGCATATCAATAGGATTTTACACTATGCCCCAGCAGGAATTATCCCTGGAATCCAAGATTGGCTCAACATACAAAAGTCAATGTAATACATCATATTAATATCATACGGGACAAAATCCACATGATAATCTCAGTAGATGAAGAAATAGCATCTGATAAACTCCAACGCAATGAAGAATAGAAAGGAATTCTCCTCAACCTAAATAAAGGGAATTAAAAAACAAAACAAAACTGATAAGGGCTCGGTGCCTGTGGCTCAAGTGGCTAAGATGCCAGCCACATACACTTGAGCTGGCAGATTTAAATCCAGCCTGGGCCCACCAAACAACAATGACACATGCAACAAAAAAAACAGTTGGGTGTTGTGGCAGGCGCCCAAGTACTTGGGAGGTGGAGGCAGGAGACTCGCTTGAGCCCAGGAGCTGGAGGTTGCTGTGAGCTGTGATGTCACTGCACTCTATCCAGGGCAACAGCTTGAGGCTCTGTCTCAAAAAAACAAACAAAAAAAAAACAACTGGTAAGTATGACAGCACCCATAGTTTAGTGGGTAGGGCACAGACCACATATACCAAGGCTGGCAGTTCGAACCTAGCCCCAGGCCAGCTACAACAACAACGACAACCACAACAACAACGACAACAAAAATAGCCAGGTGTTATGGCAGGTGCCTGTAGTCCCACCTACTTGGGAGGCTGAGGCAAGAGAATCACTTAAGTCCAAGAGTATGAGGTTGCTGTGAGCTGTGACTCCACAGCACTCTACCCAGGGTGATAGCTTGAGACTCTCTTAAAAAAAAAAAAACAAAACTGGTAAGTAATACAATATTTACCAGTAAAAGACTGAAAGCTTCCCTCCTAAGATCAGGTACAAGACAAAGATACACACTTTCACCACTTCTATTTGACAGTTACTGAAGGTTCTAGTCGGGATGATTAGGCATGAAACAGAAATAAAAAACATCGAGTCTCAAAAGAACAGTCTCAAAAGGAACAGGTAAAGTTGGATGTCACAGACAACATGATCTAAGTTACATGGAAAACACTGAAGAATACACACACACAGAAAAATATCGTAGAGTTCAGAAAGGCTGCAGGATGTAATATCAATATAAAAACTAATTGTATTTCTATACTTTAATAATAAACAATATGAAGATAAAACTGGGAAAACAAGTTTATTTACAATGGCATCAAAAAGAGTAAAATACTTAGGAATAAATTTAACAATAGAAGTGCAGCCCTTGTAAAGTTGACCCTTGAACAATATGGGTGTGAATCACATGGGTCCACTTATACAGTGATCTTTTTCAATAAATATAAAGAGACAAACAAAGCAAACAGACAGCTTATGGAATAAGGGAAGATTTTTGCATGCTATGATCTAACAAAAGCCTGAAAACTAGAATCTACAGAGAACTCAAATTAAACAATGTTACAAACAACTCTCTCTATAAGTGAGCAAGAGATTTGAACAGAAACTTCTCCAAGGATGACAGACGAATGGCCAACAAGCACATGAAAAAATGCTCATCGTCCTTAATCATCAGAGAAATGCAAATCAAAACCACTCTAAGATATCACCTAACCCCAGCAAGATTAGCCCACATCACGAAGTCCCAAAACACCGGATGCTGGCATGGATGAGGAGAAAAGAAAACATTTCTACACTGCTGGTGGGATTGCAAACTAATGCAGCCTTATTGGAGAAAAGTATGGAGAATCCTCAAAGATCTAAACCTTCAATCTCATTACTAAGTATCTACCCAAAAGAACCAAAATCAAAGATATTTGCACTAGAATGTTTATTGCAGCTCAATTCATAATTGCCAAGTCATGGAAACAACCTAAGTGCCTACCAACCCATGACTGGATCAACAAACTGTGGTATATGTATACCATGGAATATTATTCAGCCATTAAAATAGATGGACACTTTACATCTTTTACATTTACCTGGATGGAGCTGAAATACATTCTTCTTAGTAAAGTATCACAAGAATAGAAAAGTAAATATCCAATGTACTCCATACTAATACGAAATCAATATATAAACAATTATATGCTCGTAAGAATAATAAAACACTAATATAGTCCAGTTCAGGAGTAGAGAGAAGTGGGAGGGGGAAGGAGGGAGGACACTTGGCAGAGGGATGGAGGACATGAGGTGGGATCTCACCTAATGTGCACATTGTGAGGCTGTATAACACGCCCCCTGGGGGAGGGGCTCTTCTACAAATGGAACTTTACCCTGGAAGTGAGAACAATGTAACCTAAAAATTGTACCCTCATATTAATTTGAAAAAAATAAAAAATAATAAATAAATAAATATAGTAAGAAATTTGGAGGTTAATGACAATTTGCAAAATCTCAGATATGAACCCAATACCCAAGAAATGTAAAAAAAATTAAAATCAAGTATGTCATGAATATATAAAAATATATACAGATGCTAATCTACTTTATCATTTACTACCATAAAATATACACAAATCTATTACAAAAAGTTGAAATTCATCAAAACTAACTTATACACAAATAATTATAGAACATAGCAGGTAACACTGGCAGTCAAGAGAAATGTAAAGAATAGAGTATTGGCTCGGTGCCTGTAGCTCAGTGAGTAAGGCACCAGCCACATGCACCGAGGTTGGCAAGTTCAAGCACGGCATGCTAAACAACAATGACACCTGCAACCAAAAAAAATACCAGGGCATTCTGGTGGGAGCCTGTAATCCCAGCTACCCAGGAGGCTGAGGCAAGAGAATCACTTAAGCCCAAGAGTTTGAGGTTGCTGTGAGCTGTGACACTATAGCACTCTACTGAGGACAACATAGTATGCCTCAAAAAAAAAAAAAATAGAATATCAAATTATAACTGCGTAAAATTACCTACATACTGTACTATAATAATAGTCCTGTTGCTACTGCAGTGAGCTCAAATGTTGCAAGTATCCACTTAAAACACCACAGGGATGTTAACTATTCCCAGGTAAGCCATTCCTCTATAGTAAACCGCATACCTCAGTAAAAAGTGATCTCTCATGGTTGGTTCTTGGTATTTCCCATTGTGTTTCAGTTCCATGATTTTCAACCCATGTACTACAGCACACTGGTGTACCATGAGAGGATCTTAAGCATACCATGAAAAAAAATTATTTTAAATTTCAGATTAATAGGAGGGTATAAATGATTAGGTTACAGTTTGTTAGGTAAGGTCCCTGTGGTAGCAGTGTCCTGCACCCAGGATGTGTGCCATATACCTTTACATTGTGTTCATTAGGTGGGAGCACACCAGTCCTCCCAACTCCTCCCTTCAACTTGAATTGAGTTTTCTCTTGCATGGGTGTATTAGTTCATCTACTAGCTTCATATTAGTATTGAGTACATTGGATACTTGCCTTACTCTTACTAAAGAGAATGTTCTCCAATTCTATCCAGGTTAATACAAAAGATGTAAAGTCTCCATTGTTTTTTATGGCTGAATAGTACTCTGTGGTATACATATACCATAGTTTATTAATCCATTCATGGGTTAATAGGCACTTGGAATGCCATGAAAATTTATTAAGATCATTAAATTATTTTCAAAAGAAGTTCAAAGCACGGTAAGTATATTCTTTTTTTTTATTCTTTTTTTATCCACATAATTTAAGTGTGCTATGCGATAAAAATGGTTGAAAAACACTGTTGTGTTTAGTGCAACACCATAAACGTTGGGACCATAGAACAAACATTAAGTGCCACTACTAATGCTGGAATAGCCCCAAGAAGCATAGAAAAGTCATGACATTACAAGAAAAAGTTGAATTACTTGATATGTCCCTTAGAATCAGGTCTCAATCTGTGGGTTCCTACCATTTCAGACAGACAATTTATCTTATAAACAGACAATGTCAACTTCTATCAATAAATATAGTAAAGTATAGTAAATGCATTTTCCTTATGATTTTCTTAATAACACTTTCTTTTCTCTAGCTTCATTTATTGTGAATACACATAATACAAAAAAAATGTGTGAACAGATTACCTTATCAGGAAGGCTTCCAGTCAACAGTAGGCTATTAATATTTCAGTTTGGGGAGATTCAGAAGTTACACACAGACTTCTGACTATGCTTGGGTTCAGTTCCCCAAACTCTCACATTGTTTCAAGGGTCATCTGTACACTGAAAACTACAATCATTATTAAAATTAATTAAAGAAAAATACAAGTTCTGACGATTAAGTTCATGAACTTGTCACTGTGCTCTTATGTTGGCAGCACTATACAAACAACTTGGTAAGGTTTCATAATCTCTGGTGTACCAGTGTCTCACAGTTGTGTTATGTCAACATCTTGGTGAGTGGCATTTATTATTACTGTGTTTTTGTGTGCCATTGTGAGAATGTCAGAGGTTGAATTACAAGCAAGAAACAAACATTTGTAAATTTCTTGTTAAACTTGGCAAGAGGCCGGGTGTAGGGGCTCACACCTTTAATCCTAGCACTTGGGAGGCCGAGATGGACTGCCTGAGCTCACAGGTTCGAGACCAGCCTGAGCTAGAGCAAGACCCCATCTCTAAAAATGGCCAAGTGTTGTGGGAGGTGCTTGTAGTCCCAGTTACTTGGGATTTTGAGTCCAAGAGTGTGAGGTTGAGCTAAGATGCCATGGACTCTACCAAGGGTGACCAAGTGAGACTCTGTCTCAAGAAAATAAAAAATAAATAACTTGGCAAGAGTGGAAATGAAATCAGGGACATGCCAGTCCAAGTTTATGGGGATAATGCCATGAAGAAAATGGCAATATATATTTCTGAGGTGAGAAAGTATCACTGATGAAGAGTAAACAGGGCAGTCAGAAACAAACAGAACTAATGAAAACACTGCAAAAAGTCATCAAATTGTGCAGCAAAATCATTGGCTTGACTGTAAGAAGCACAGAAAACCAAGTAAGTATCAACAGAGAAACAGGAAAATCTTCCTTTCTTTTTTCAGACAGTGTTTCACTTTGTAGCCCTGGGTAGAGTGCCATGGCATCATCAGAGCTTATAGTAACCTCAAACTCTTGGGCTCAAGAAATCCTATTGCCTCTGTTTTTCTGTTTTTAGTACAGACAGGCTCTCAATCTTGCTCAGGCTGGTCTCGACCTCAGCAATCCACCCCACCTCAGCCTCCCAGAGTGCTAGGATTACAGGCGTGAGCCACCATGCCCACCAGAAACAGGAAAATCTTAACTGAAAATCTGGGCCAACAACTCATGGCTCTAGCATCATGATAATGCAGCGGCTCACAGGGCACAGTCTGTGAGGGAGATTTTAGACAGTAAATACGTAACTACATTGGAACACCCTCCCTACTCACCTCTTCTAGCCCCCAATGACTTTTTCCTTTCCCAAAGACAAAGGAAATATTTAAAAGAAGACATTTTTATGACATTCAGGACATCAAGGACAATACAACAGCTCTGCTGGCAATTTCAGAAAAAGTTACAAAATTGCTTTGAAGAGTGAACTAGGCACTTGTAGCTTCCCAAGGGGAGTACTTCAAAGGTATGTAGCACATTTTCTAGAATGAATTTACCAACAGACTTTTAAAGAAGTCTTTTGAAGCTTTACCCAGAATTTGTGTGCTCTGAACTAAGAAAGGGTTCTACCATATGTTTTATCATTTATTCTACTTTCGAATAGGTTATATTTGAATAAGTCATATCAATATAATTTATTGCATCAAATTTTCTTCCTGTTTTCTTTTATCACATATGAATGGTATAGAAGACTCTGAGACAACTACACATATTAATAACATATCTATCACAAATGTTCTATTACTCTGACCATATACAATTCAATTAGTAACAAAATGAAATTTTAAAACTTTCTGAATATGAAAATAAAGGAATACATACGTCTAAACAATTCATAGGTCAAAGACAAAAAACAGTTCGGCGCCCATTGCCAATGGATAGGGCAATACACCAGTCACATACACCGATGCTGCTGAGTTCGAACCCAGCTAGGCCTGCTAAACAACAATGACAACTACAACAAAAAAATAGCCAGGCGCTGTGGTAGGCACCTACAGTCCCAGCTACTGGGAGGCTGAGGCAAGGGAATCATTTAAGCCCAAGAGTTTGAAGTTGCTGTGACCTGTGTGATGCCATGGCACTCTACAGAGGGTAACACAGTGAGACTGTCTCAAAAAAACAAAAAAAAAAAAAAAGAAAGAAAAGGAAAAGAAATTTTTTAAACACCAGCACTTTAAAATACAATAACAAGAAAACTAATTTTTTAAATGGGCAAAAATTTGAATAGACATTTCACCAAAGAAGATATACAGATGAGACAAAGGACTGAGCACTTTAAGTCTCTCCCCCCCCACCCCAAATTGATAAGTTGAAGCCTAAATCCCCAGTGTGATGGTACTGGAGTTAGGTGATGAGGGTGGAGTCCTCAAGAATGGGATCCAGCACCCTTATAAATGACATGAGAGAGATTAATCTCCCTTTTGTGCCATCATGAGAGGAAATAAGAAAACAGCTAGCTGCAAATTACCATAAGTGCCCTCACCAGACACCACATCTGCTTGATCTTGAACTTCCCCAGCCTCTAGAACGAGGAGAAAAGATGTTTAAGCCATCCGGGCTATGGTATTCTGTTACAGTAGCCTGAATTTACTAAGACAGATAACAAACAGTACATGAAAAGATGCTTAACATCATTAGTCATTAAGGAGATGTAAGTTAAAACTACAATGAAACATTGCCAACACCTATTAGAATAGCAAAGAAGAAATTAAAACTAAACAAAAACAGCCCAAGATATACTAAGTGCTAATGTGGATGCAGAGCAACTACAACTTTTCTATCTTACCCATATGAATGCAAAATGGTACAGCCACTCTGGAAAATAGTTTAGCAATTTCTTACAAAATTAAATATACACTTCCTACTGCTAAGTATTTACACAAGTGAAATGAAAATCTATGCTTTCATGACAACCTGCATGTGAAAGTTTATATGGCTTTATTTGGGACTTATAAGACAATGTAATGTTGACACAGGGAGAGACAGATGAACAGGTTAGCTGATCAAAAGAGACTGTGCATACATGAAAATGTGACAGATGACTGGTATGAAATGAATGAGATAAGACTAGACTAATTCAGTTAAATGGTACAGTATTTCAGACAACCAATTATCTGAAAATACAACCAATTTCACTAGAAAGCCAGAGACCTAAACTATGTCCCTTTCTAAGCACACCATATTTAATATTCGTGGGTACATTTTCAATCACACCTAATTTCTCATTTTGTCCTGACAAAGAACACAAGCAGTGTGCTAAGTACTTTACCTTTATTAACTGCCTTAATCCTGAGAACAACGCTTGAGATAATTTAAGGTAAGGACAACTAAGATAAAGAGAGGTTGAGTACTTTGCTCGGCTAGTAATCTAAAACCAGGCAGTGTGGCTTAGCACTGCTTTCCTACCAAAGTCCCCTTATAGGCACTGTCCCTCTCTTCCTGAAGCTTCACTATTCCTAATCCAGCACATTCCTTCAAACCTTTCTCCACAATCCACTCCAACCTCCCCTCTATCTCCAACCAGGGTCTAGTTCTGAACTCACCAAAACTGCTTCAGAGAAAAAGAAATCTGACAGAACAACCATTGTCCACAGCGCACCTCTGCCCTCCCTATTCCATATCCCTGTAACTTAAAAGTTTTAGAGGAACGGTTAGCCTCATATGTCCTCCAGGACAGAAGTATAAAGATCATCCAGAAAAGGTTTAAAATTTATTTTTCATGAAGGCTGTCCTCTTGACGCCTTCTGAAGAACAGAACCACCATCACAGCCCAAGGGCTACAAGAAGCTACGATAAAGCACAGGGAAAGGAGGAGTGATGGATGTGAGAATGGGGAACAGGAACAAGAGGGAATTGAGATCTATTGACCACTAACAGTAGGTACTATGAACTGAATTGTGTCTCCCCAAAATGTATATGGTATGATGGCAGTTGAAGATGAAGCTTGTGGGAGATGATCAGGTTTAGATAGGGTCATAGGGTCATGATAGTGGGGTCCTCATATTCGGATTTGTCCTTATAAGAAGAGGCATCAGGGAACTTGTTCACCTTCTCTCTCTGCCTTTCAAAGACATAGTGAAAATGCAGTAAGAAGCCCGAAAGCCTGGAAGAAGCCCTCACCAGAACCCAACCATGCTGGTACCCTGATCTGGACTTTCAGACTCCATTTATTATGGCAGCTCCAGCAGTCTAAAATAGTAGGCATTTTACATATTACTTTATTTAATTTCCCTAAAAAACTGTGAAATTGCATTTGCTTTATAAACATTTAAACTGGGATTCAACTGTCTAATGAACAAAGCCACTGCTTTTACTCAAGAATGTCTCCTCAAGATGGAGGACAAGGAAAACTTGGCTCTGGTTCTGTGTCTGACAGTAACTAAGTATCTCCCTAGGAAGAGTTTTTAATCTCCTCTAAGGCCAAGTTTACTCTGCCAACATTAAAATATTGAAATAGGATGCTCTTTAGTGCTTCTGCTGCATAGAGATAATCTGAAAAGCATGAAGGAAGAAAAAGTGCAGACAGAGTTTGATCTTACTGCTCTGAAAAAAGTGTCATCTTATTAGCATATAGACAAAAAGAACAGAACAAAGTCAAAATAAACTATTCTAACTCCAAATCTCACCAAATGATTTGGGGGTCAAAATCATTACCAGATATATTATACTTCAGTGTGTGTTGATGTGGTCACTGGACTCAGCTGGCCACTAGCTTCAAAAGAATATTCCCACGACTAGAGAAATACCAAATATTCACAAGCTCAGATACCAGGATCCTTGACCTCAAAAGATCAAAAATTTCAACCCTCAGGCGGCGCCTGTGGCTCAAAGGAGTAGGGCGCTGGCTGGCCCCATATGCCGGAGGTGGTGGGTTCAAACCCAGCCCCGGCTAAAAACTGCAAAAACAAAAAACAAACAAACAAAAATTCCAACCCTCCTCATCCTTCTATAATTCTGAAATCAAACTGGCTGGAGGTCAACCCTAGTTACCACTTGTATATTACCACCAAGTTCCAGCTGACTCCATCAGCAAAGATCCACTTAGTGTTATATGGAACAACTTAATTTTCTAGTCAAAACTACATTTTAACAACTACAAATGGCAAGTACCATTAATTTACAAAGGATAAAAACTAATTTTAACATGTGCAAACCATAAAAGAGACATTACATGTCATTCAGGATCCCTGTTATACTAAAGGAACTTTAGATATATGTAAAAGTAAGTCAAACTCTTCTCAGAAAATCTCCCCATTTTAAATAAAAAAGAATTTGCAAAGCAATGTAAAAAGGTAAGCAAGGTCAATAAATGGAACACATACCAAACCTCGGGTCCCAATTAAAAAAGAAAAAGGGAATACAATTACTACTTCCCATTACACGTAACTGTAAGACAGTAAGGCAGAGTTTGCATGTTATCATAACCTGCTGAAAACTATTGTAAAATATTATTTCACAACATTAGCATGATGCGAGGAATTTGCTTCAAAAGAATCTAGTGAGGCTCGGCGCCTGTGGCTCAAACGGCTAAGGTGCCAGCCACATACACCTGAGCTGGTGAGTTGAAATCCAGCCCAGACCCATCAAACAACAGGCTACAACCAAAAAGTAGCTGGACGTTGTGGCAGGCGCCTGTGGTCCCAGCTACTTGGGAGATGGAGGCAGGAGAATCGCTTGTGCTCAGGAGTTGGAGGTTGCTGTGAGCTGTGATGCCACAGCACTCTACCCAGGGGATAGCTTGAGGCTCTGTCTCAGACAAAAAAAAAAAGAATCTAGTGAAAGGGGAATGAGGTAGGGAGAAAACAAAAATGGAAACAAGATAGTTCATAGTTGATAAATGTTGAAGTTGAGTGAAGGGTAGCTACAAGAGGGTTCATTATCCTATTACTTCTAACACCATATATATTTGAGATTTTCCCCATTTAAAAAAAAAAACTTTAAAAATTATTATACATTTTTGGCCAACAAATTTAATCCTTACAGCCTAAAAGTAAAGAAAGACTAGTACCTTCCAATCTTTGAATTTTTGCTTTCACAGAAATAACAGCTTCAAAGGGAGAAACTCTCAGTTCAAAACATGTTCCAGTTAATGTTTCAATGAAAAGCTCCATGGTATCATAGAAAGGAAGTTTGTAGTAAAATGGTC